>JASANB010004720.1:0-57812 GCA_030248155.1 Sabatieria punctata
AAACTTGACTTTCCTGCACATGTGCGTCAAGGAGGTTTACCTCAATTCTGATTCAAGCAAAATGGAAACGCAGATTATGTCGATTATTGTGGCCAGTGGAAGATCACGCAAAGAGATCTTGCAGCTCATACCAGGTTTGAGCAAATGACGATATCAAATTGCCCTCAAGAATACTGAAAAACAAGGCCCTGGTGTTCCTGTTGAGAAAACAGAGATCATTATGACCCGCTTGCCATAGATTGTTTGCCACTTTGCAGAATTTTTTGACCGTATCTTGATGTACAGCATGCAAAATCTGTTGGCGCCAATGAAAAATGTTGTCAAAAGAGTTTCAACATCTGTTAGCATGACATCAGCCTGCTCTAACTATTTCAGCTCCTCCCTCAGGCAGATCTTCAAGAAGTCCACGAATCTTCGATCTGGCAGCCAGGCTTTGCAACTTAGATTGTGAAAGATTTGTACTGTTTATAACATAAACATAATCTCTTTGTCATTGTTTGTGTGTTCTTTGTTACAATAAACTCTTCATTTGGTGCCGAGACATTCGTTTTTGTTGTGTTGTGTGCGCCAACCACTCTATCGTTCCTCAAGCCATCCAAACTCTACCAAGCCTACGTCTGCTCTCCCACCACTACCAGCACCACTACCACTCTCTACCACCACCACCCCTTACATGTGTCCACGCCACCTCTTCCACTGTCCAAGCACCACCAAACCCAAGTTCCATGCCCACAAGCCAACCAGTCCAGTGTACAAATGCCCGCCCAGTTCTACGCCCATCCAAGCAGAGTGATGCCATTCGTTTCCGCCATTTGTTTCACAAGTCTCAAATCCATGAGTTCCATGTGTCCTTCAAGCAGAGCCCAAGCGAATACAGCCCCAGCAAATGCCATCTCTCCATTCCTTGTCTCTCCGTTTTTCCACTCTGGTGTGATGAAAGATTTGTACTGTTTATAACACACTCGTCTAATCTGTTTGTCATCATTTGTGTGTTCTTAGTTACAACAACGCTCTCTATGACACCGATTTTAGTAGATTCTGTCGGGGTAGGGTTTAGTGGCCGTATAACGGCCGATCCCCACCCCTATCTGTCTGGTCTGTCTTGGGCTTGTATTGTGTTTTTGTTAACTGAATAAACTTACTTACTTACAAAAACTCATCATTTGTGACCATGCTCACATACATCCACCAATTTTTATTCTTCTGAGTGCTCATCACTCAAAGCAAAAACTGCATAATGTGTCTTGCATGGGCCTCCTTGACGCACATGTGCAGCAAAGTCAAGTTTCAAGTACCGTTTGAACTGTTTCAACCCACATTGAATTGCATTCACTGCGCGGATGTTTCCACCATGCTGTTCAACCTGTGTCAGGATTGTAAACAAACAGTCGAAAGCTTCAGCCCCATCTGTTGTTGTGTTGTCCAGCCCTGTCACACTTTTTTCTGCAGTGAAGCAGCAAATACGATCACAAGCTTGTAGAGGACTCGCTCACAAGGTGCATGTTTGTAGCCAATCTCAGAGCAGTAAACTTGGTAAAGCATGAATAGATGGGTAGTAGACACTGTTTGGAGGATTCTCTCTCCACTGTCACACTTTTAGGGTTCTGCTGCTGTGGGCTACATCTTGCAAGTATTCTGACTCCAAGATGTGATGCAATAGATTGAGTTCTTGGTTTGGAGCTGCAACTGTTAGAATCGCCGCAATGCCACTTGAACAGGTTGCAGCCAGTCTCTACTTCTCTCGTGCATCAAGGTTATCAAAGTGCTTTGCTAACTGGTACTTCAGTTGCACTGGTGTCTGGACTACAAACTCGGCATTGCAGCAGAAGACAGTAGAGCCATTGCCTCTCCACTGTCGGCTTTTGGTAGTCTAATTTTTTCGTGCTGAGCACAGCATGCACAACCAAACACAGAATAATGAATTCCCATATTTTCTAGATGTTAGCAAAAACGCTTGTATTATGCACAGAAATTTACCGATGTTTCTGGAATCTGACAACAGAAAACTATTTTTTGCTGGTATACTAGCTCTATTGCTTGACATAAATACATCAAATTAATCTACAAATCAAGCCCTCTTCAGCGGTATAAGCCATTTTGTAAAAGGAATCCATCAGACGAAACATCAGTCATTTGAATGGAGTTGGTTAAAACCGAAAAAGTCAAAAATAGGCAGAATTTTACTGACACCCAAACTTCACAGGCTATAAAGTGGCCGTCTACCATCGATGACCCCCCAATATTTTTTATGGATCGAAAGCTTATGCTACGAAGTGTTTACAACTGTAATCAGCTCGGAATGAATTTGCCTAGTTTTTGAGACATGCTCGATTGAAATTTTCAAGTCATGAAAAATCGCATTTTTCGAAGGTTCTCGTTGAAACGAAGAACACCACGAGATTCAGCGTCCCCGTTTTGACTAATTTAAAGTATTTAATTTCACTGATTCAGAAAAAATAATTTGGTCTGGCTCAAAAGGTTTCCCCAACCATAACTATAGTACAAATTTAGCTAGGAAAATTTGCATACCAGATTCGTTTTCTTCATCGAAAACTGTCCTAGGGTATCGATATTAGAACTTTCAAAAACGATTTTGAATTTTTTTTGACCCGCCAGGGTATCACTTTTGGCCCGTTTTCTCGTGCAGAGACAATTAAAGCTAACTTTTGAACATTTTCTTTACCCTGGCAACTTCAAAATTTTTCACCCTGTTTTAGCAAAATCCTAGATACGCAATTGCTAATCGCACCTGGTCTTAATCAATTGCACTGCAATCTCCAGGCTGGACAAGCGAATTAGCGTGCACAAGAGGTGGGCACAGATTCAAATCCGTGATTAATCAAAGCAGGGCGGGCTTTGACCTTAGGGGCGTCTCTGTCAGCCCACCGCACCCCATTAGCCGAGGCAGGAAACATCATTATTTTAGATTATATACATAATTCTTTTTTCCATCCTGCCTGCATGTCTAACTGCATCTGCAATGCGCATGCGATATTTTTCAGTCTTCCAGATAACGAACTTAGAAAAAATTCACAGTGCTGTACGTGATTCTGCAGAATGCGCTAACTGTTTTTCACCCTACTTTCCTTAACCAGACTATTGCCGGTACGCTATTCAGTATCACAGGAAGTTAACTTGAAGAGACATGCTTTCGTGCAGTTGTTACCTGATGTGCCATTCTATCATGCTGTTGTTACCCGAAGAGACATGCTTTCATGCAGTTGCTAACTAGAGAGACAGGCTTTCATGCAAATTGTTACATGAAAGGCCAGGCTTTGATGCAAGTTGTCTCCTGAAAAGCCAGAATTTGATGCAAGTAGTTGCCTGAAGACATATGCTTTCATGCAGTTGCTAGCTAGGGAGCCAGGCTTTCATGCAAGTTGTTAGCTGAAAAGCCATGCTTTCAAGCTTTTGTTACTGAGAGAGCCAGGCTTTCACATAAGTTGTTACCTGAAGAGCCGTGCTTTCGTGCAGTTGTCTTCTATTCCAATGTTGGTCAGTTAGAAGCAGTTTGACACACGCCAACCGGTCAGTTGATACTGCATGAGCTTGTTTGGCTGCCAACGTTTCGGATGAGAGCTGGTCATGCAGTAATTTCAACTCTTTAAGATTATGGCTGCATGCATGAAGTCGTTTGTTGAGTGCGTCTCTGCCAGCTACAGCCCGAAACAGTTTCTGCGCAATCATCGGTATTGGCTGTTGCTGTCTCAACTTGATCTTTTTCAGCTCATTTTCGTGTCTGAGCAATTTTCTTTCATCTCGTAGTTCTTTCACTTCGATCTCAAGTAGACTGACTGTCTCTTTAGTTCGTGCAACACTGTCAATCAGTGCCAGATGTTCTTCAGTGCGCACTACTAACAGCTCTGTCTTATTGAGATGTTGTTCAGTTGCCCTCGCCAGTTCAGCTCTGAGAGATTTCAGTTGTTTTTCTTTCACCAGTCTCTCATCGCGTTTTTGGTCATAGTTGCCAAGCTCTGTCTGGAAGCCTGCAATGCTCTGAAGCAGGCGTTCCTTGCTCTCGGTCAGCTGAGCTTCAACCGTTGCAAACTGCAGACTCAGCACCTTGCCATTTTCTTCCATCTTTGTGCAGTGCGTATTGATCTTTGTCAACTGATGCAACAGCATCCAATTGTACTTCTGAAATTGGCAGATTTGCCAACCCTGACATGGTGCCTCAGTTTGATTCGGTTTGAGCACTTTGCTGAGCATAAGCGCTCTAGAATGAGCAGATCGAAGCGGCACTTGTAAGCTGTCATACAGGGTCATTTGCCTCCTGTTTTCCAACTGCAGTTCAACCAGTTTGTCACGCATTTGCTCAACTGTCTGGTCTTGCGATTGCATAATCATTCTGTTCATCTGAGCCAGGGGCCGATGCAGTTGCTGTATGCAGTGGATGTCTTTGTCAATCTGTTTGACTGCGTGATAATTATGCATAACCATGCTGCTACAGGCATTTCTGGAAGTTTCTATTTCCTGCACCACTGCAGTTATCTGTTGGTTGGTGTGCGCTTGAGATTGAACAACCGTTTGAAACTCTCTTCTGAGCTGATATATTTCTGTGTCAAGCATCAGCTGCTGAGACTGCTGTGACTGGAGATCTTGTTGGGTCTTTTGCAGTGAGTTTTCAAGCTCTTGCAACACGGTATTGCTGTAGTCATCAGACTGTGCTGAATTCCAAATGCCATTCTGGCTGTTGATGAGTTGATTTTTTTCGGAAAATAACTGATTGTCATTGACCAACACCTGGATCAGCTGTACAATTCCTTTTTCTGTCTTCTGCTCTTTCAGATAGCTCATGTGAACTAGCTAAAATGATTCAGTTGCAGCCACCGTTGCATATGTGATTATAAAATGAGATGATTTTTGTTGACTGTATTAGATTAGGTAGGTTTCCTCCCATTTGTAAAGGTAATAATGCATGTGCTGTTAATTGAGTAAACTTAGCATTTTTGACAAAACTTACTTGTAAAAATCGAGAAATTAGATAAATGCTTTCCAGTACCCAATCTGAGAGCATATTCTGATACTTTAAGAACTGTTGCAGTCAAAAACATGTCACCAAGTGTGGAAACGTGTACGGCTAAAGAATTCAGTATACAGATGGAATCATACAATATCCGCTAATCATACATGTATGTACTAAGGGGTTTCGTGGGTTACCCCCTGGTGGAAAGGTCAAACCCCCTTACCAGACATGGGCTAGCATTTGGGCTGATTGGGGTAGAATTTTTACTTCCCGAGGGAGGGGGTAGCTTAAAAATTCGATTGTCCGCAAAATAAGCGCATTTTCGGCATTTTTACAAGAAATGGTGCCGTTTTGTACTGTTTTTGACAAAATTTAGTGTTTTTTCTTGCAAATAATACGTTTATTTTTAATAACATGTTAGAAAACAATCGCACCAGGGCGGTCACAGCAATTTCCCTTCCAATTCGTATTCTTCTTCATATTGGTCAGTTCGTCTAACTCCCTTCCAGAAAGAATAGAAATTCCATCCTAAAGTCGGTAGCGATCATAATTGCTGACAGAGTCAAAATATTAACATGATAAAAACCACAAATAAGTTAGTAACTACGTACTATAAAACCACTTTTGAAAAAAGGTAGCTCTAAACAGAGTTTGTGATCTTTTGTGAGGCATTCTTGCGAACAAACAAGGGCGCGTGGGCAGATAGAACCAGACCGAAACCAGCTGATGCAGGCATTAGGTTAATATTACAGCTAGTATCAAACAACATTATTATGAGCCAAAAAATTTCTGAGGGTGGTAGCGGCCGGCTGAGGGGGTAGGTCAGAGCTTGAGGGGGCCAACCCCCTCAGCCCCCCAAGACAGGTTGAGGGACCCCCCGCCGACCCAAAAATACAAGTACCAGTAGTGGCTCCAGTACCAGCAGACTGGCTCAGAAATCACAAATTTTTAGCCTAAAATTCGCTTGAAAGCCTTTTAAATTTAAAACGGAGGAGTTTCCACCAGGAGGAGAGGAATCTGAAACGGAGGAATTATTTTCGGGGGAATCAAAAACGGAGGAATTTCAACCGGAGGAATGTCCACAGGAGGAACTTTTCACCGTAAAATGGGATAGTGCAATTTCTGTTCCTTTTACAGATTCATTGCGCTATTCAAGAGCTGCAATTTTGTATAAGACAATCAAGCTTGGAGGTGGACGTGGGCAGCGGGGTGGACAGGGTTTGACCCCTCAGCCTCTGATGTACCCCCTCAGGCCACCGCTATCCGACACATTTTTGGATATTTTGATACAGTTGCACTCGAACAACACATGTCATCCAAGCGTGGAAGGGTATCAACACGTGGCTGAAGAGTTTATTCAAATTCATGCAGACGAAAATCATCTGCTCTACTGACAGATTCTTTACCTTGCTTGCTTCTTGAAGAGCTTCCAATTTCAAAGTCAGAGAATGCAGTTGGTTGTCGATTCTGGCCAACTCTCCTGTTTCAACTTTGATTTGCACCTCAAGGTCGTCTGAATGCTGGCTACACACATCCAATTCACTCTTTAGCAGTGCCCTTGCGCCTGAGATTCCAACAGACCAACATTCTTGCTGCTCAAGCTCAATCAGGGCTCTACATTTAGCCTGGTATTCGGAATTATTCTTATCACATTGTTGCTCTGCCATGCGAATCCACCTATGCTTGTAAGAGAGCAACATTTGCGCACATTGTTCTGCAGATGTAATCTGGGCGCCGAGTCTTTTTGAGTCTAGTCGGTCTAGTCCAGCGAACTTTTGATCACACGCTGAGACAGACATCCGCCAGCGATCCATCAGCTTTTCTCTCGATTCTTCATCCGTGCCACAATCTCCATCCTCAGTCTCCCAGACACCTTTAAAAGCTCAATTTTCAGAGACACAGGGTCATTTTTCCAAAACAGGCTGTAAAGTTATAGAGCCTGTCTGGAATCTAGATCCGGATTGACCTTTTAAATGTTTCCTATACTTTTTATGTTATGAATCGATAGGTCTTCAATAGAAAACATTCAGCATTTTCCCCATACTGCTAGTAAAGATACAACTGCAGTACATGTCCTCGCTTACACTTTTCTTTCACATTCTTCGCCCGTTTTTAGCATATTTTTGTTAAAATTATCCAAAAAAGGTGAGGTATCTTCTATAATACTGCACAGCGCCGTGTCGCTGAAGCTAGAGCAACCGATAGTAGCTCATTCCAACAAACCACAAAATTCATCAATGGTTCGTTTTTGCCTGATGAATTGTTTTTGACGAATAGTTCTTCACGTTTTACGATTATACTTCATCAATAGATGATGAACTGAAGAAATTATTCATCGAATAAATTGAGGAACAATAAAGAAGTTGATCATCATCGTGAAGTTATTGGTTCATCACTGATGAACTATTTCTGGCCAAAACCATTCCAACCAATTTCCTGGTCAGCGCGATGGCTTCGTTTCGACGTTTCTAGCGCCTCCTTGAGCGAAGCCATAGCTGTCTTCCTTAAACAACCGCAGTCTCAAACTTTAGCAACACTATTTTTAGCTCCGCCGAAAAAGAAGCGCACCGACGCATAAATAACTGGGCGCGGCCATGACAGTTTATCCTAAACTATTCATCATTGAAGTGTAGTATGAAGACATATTCGTCAAATTGAAGTGCTGGACCATTCCAATGGTTCGTCAAGCATTTGAGGAACCATAAAATAATTGATTCATCAGAAAATCTTGCAAAAGTCTTCAAAATGATGAATAGTAGTGGACCATTTCATGATGAATAGTATGATGACTTGATGGCATACTGATAGATCAGTATGGTCTGTTGGTAGGAGGTAGAGCGTTAGACGTAGAATGTGATGGCCTGTCAAACTGTACACGCGAAATGATGAACGATGAACCAATAACTTCACGATGATGATCAATTTCTTTATTGTTCCTCAATTTATTCGATGAATAATTTCTTCAGTTCATCATCTTTTGATGAAGTATAATCGTAAAACGTGAAGAACTATTCGTCAAAAACAATTCATCAGGCAAAAACGAACTATTGATGAATTTTGTAGTTTGTTGGAATGAGGTATACGCATTCCAATTACAAATGCGTATGAGATTGCGTATACGCATTGCAAAAACTAATGCGTATTTTGTGTATTGCGTATGCGTAATGCGTAATCTCTGGAACATTCAGAATTTTCACTGAACAGCTTTTTTGGCTCTAATCTAACTTTATTCAGGTTTTTTGAGACTTACTTGAGGCTTGATGATAAATTCCTGACCTCAAAGAATTCCAGTATAGTACCTACAGCATCCATGTAACAGGGGGTCTGCCTGCTGGTCTGCCCCCATGAGGACCCCTCCGAGACGATTTTTCCGAGCCCCTCCGATTTGCTGGTAAGTAATTCTTTGAGCATGTTTTTGCGATTTTTGCAAATTCAGACACAAAAATTGCCAAAATCACCTGTAAAGCAGCACTTTTTAGCTGTATTTCAGCCCAAATCAATGATTTTTGACGATTTTTAGCCTAAAATTGCCATTTTTTGAGATTTTTCAGCGTCTCTTAGTACCCAACTTTCCTCCCAAAATTCGGACTCAGACCCTCCGGCCGGCGACAGACCCTTCCCAACCCCCTCTAAATCCGTCGGCGAATGAGATGACCTGTTACATGTATGATTTACAGTACGTATGTTTTCAACAGGCAAGCAATACGCGCTTCAGGAACAAAGAACGAGGCTTTGTAGGAACAAAAAGTTTGTTTGAATGTTCATTTAAAGAAGTCTAGTAGCATTCAAGCATAACAAACATACAGTGGAAACATAAACAGATAGCCTGAGCTGAGCATACAACACAAATTATGTCACCAAAAACTGTACAAGTAGAACTTCTAAGTTCAAGGATTTGTCGCAGGTTTCCTTTCCTCTCAAAACATAGCCTCGTTTGTTTTAAATATTAGCAAGTAAAACTTAATTAAAGCTTCAAATTATCTCAGAAAATTCCTGGTACCCTCACCTCGCTCTAAAAACATGAAGAATAACCATAATTTGGTAACAACTTGAACAAAATTTTTTGCAAGTCATTAGAAAAGGTAGCTATGTTTCAGACCCAATACGCATTACGCAAAAATATGCAAACTTTTGGCAGAATGCGTAATAATATTGCGTAATGAAATGCAAATGCGTATGCGTATGCGCATGCATTCTGAAATGCAATGCGTACTTTGCGTAATGATATGCGTAATGCGTATAAATGTTTCCCAAAAAAGAAACATATTTATGTTTTAAAACATATACATAAAACATATATGTTTTCCACAGTAGCAGCGGGTCCATCTACTAATCAACTCGGGCGGAGCTGTTACTTAAACAGTGTCGGCCATAAAAAAGACCGCCTGGCCATTTTTCGAGTTTTCAAAATAATTTCAAATGGCCGCTATTCCGTCAATTTTCAACCGAATGAAGAGATTTTCGGCACGATTATTATTATTTGTTAAGAGTTTGTTTTGGCCAAGACCTAACCTGCTAGCCTTCTGTAGCCTGGAGTTATGACCTTGCGAAAGGAACTGACTCGAATTTTCGGACGTCAAATTTGAACATAAATATCTCACGAATCCTTCAACGGATCTTTCATAATTTTTTAGGTGAACCAATCTTTATATGAGCTTAAAATCCTGAAGAGCTCAGCTTTCCAACACTGCCGGTTAAAATCTGGCCGATTTTTAGTTTCAGTCAAGGTGAAAAATTAGCATTCTCAAAAATGAGGGTGTTATTTATCCCTTGCACAGAAAGCAGGGTTATATGTACAAACTAGTGGAGTCGTGATTACAATCGCCTCAACTAAGACAACACAATGAAAACCTAAATTAGGTCATGCAATCGTGCTTTATGTTTAGAGGGCACCACCTTCATTTTTGAAAAAGCAAATTTTTCACCTTGACTGAAAGTAAAAATCCACCAGATTTTAACCCGTTATGTTAGAAAGCTCAGCTCTTCAGGTTCTTAAGTCCACACACATGAGATCAGTGGGTTTCGGTTGTCTCAGAGAGTCTAATCTACTGCTCAATTTGCCAGGTTGTTTTCATTCAACTGCTCTGCTCTGTCCTAAGCAGGGGGGGGGGTCCGACCGGAACAAATCTCAAAATATGATGGGCGCCATCAAGCTCAGCGCACGTACCGACGGTGTGCCTTAACCGATCCGGTTGTGTTACCCACCGTTCGATAGGTCTTTGCGTTGGCTTTCAAATGAGCTAAGCAGCGCCGTCATGCAACCATGTTTGCGCGCGAAATTCAAATTTTAGTGACTCGGCTCTATTATTTGATTTTCTACCTAAACGGGAAACGTTGCCATTTTTGTAATTTTTATCGTATGTCAATGCGCCAACCGTCAAACGACGCAGCGTGACGAGATCTACAGTTTCCATGCAACGCCATCGTTCTACGCCTTCCGGCGCCAACACTAGATGTCTGAGAGTGAAGCAGTCGAATTTGGCCGTTTTTTCCACTTATTCCTGAGTAGTTTTCAGGCCATAGTTCACTTCGCGGTTGACAGATTTAGCTGGTTCATGCACGAAAACACTCCTAATTGAACGCAGAATGCTGATAACACAACCGGGGCGCCCGGCAATCCAAGAAATCGACTGTAGGACCTGCAGTATCAGCATTACCCGACTATTGGGAAAAAGTATGTCCGAAAGAAGATCGATTTTCTTGCTAATGAAAATCAAATTTGCATATCTGCTGAATGCGATTTTTAGAGCACATCAAGACCTTTCATTTGGTGCATTACATGCCCTTGTAGCCTATCGGCAATATGGTGTTCATTTTCGATTTTTCTTTTTTGTATGATATGAGAGCTGGATTTTTGACAGTTTTTGGTCTGTTTCTTGCGCAAACATGATCGCATCGAGTCCGTTCTGCTATCAAATGAATCGGCACGGTCCGCTGCGTCTTTTGATCGATAGCTTATTTGGATTGGTCCACGCATTTCATAGTTATAGAATCATATACTGCCGCAAGTCCAGTTGGATGCACTTACTTGATATAAAAGGCAGATTTGTCATGAATTTCAGATGATTTTGCACCATAACTATAAAATGCGTGGGCCAATCCAAATAAGCCATCCATCGAAAGACGCAGCGGACCGCGGCGATTCATTTGACAGCAGAACGGACTCAATGCGATCATTTTTGCGCAAGAAACAGACCAAAAACTGTCAAAAATCCAGCTCTCAAATCGTACAAAAAGAAAAATCGAAAATGAACACCATATTGCCGATATGCTACAAGGGCATGTAATGCACCAAATGAAAGGTCTTGATGTGCTCTAAAAATCGTATTCAGCAGATATGCAAATTTGTTTTTCGTTAGCGAGAAAATCGATCTTCTTTCGGACATACTTTTTCCTGATAGTCAGGTAATGCTGATACTGGAGGTCCAACAGTGGATTGCTTGGATTGCCGAGCGCCCCGGTTGTGTTATTAGCATTCTGCGTTCAATTAGGAGTGTTTTCGTGCATGAACCAGCTAAATCTGTCAACCGCGAAGTGAACTATGGCCTGAAAACTACTCAGGAATAAGTGGCAAAAACGGCCAAATTCGACTGCTTCACTCTCAGACATCTAGTGTTGGCGCCGGAGGACGTAGAACGATGGCGATGCATGGAAACGTCGTTGGACGGTTGGCGTATTGACCTACCATCAAAATTGCAAAAATGGCAACGTTTCCCGTTTAGGTTGAAAATCAAATAATAGTGCCGAGTCACTAAAATTTGAATTTCGCGCGCAAACATTGTTGCATGACGGCGCTGCTTAGCTCATTTGAAAGCCAACGCAAAGGCCTATCCAACGGTGGGTAACACGCCCGGATCGGTTAAGGCACACCGTTGGTACATGCGCTGAGCTTGATGGCGCCCATAATATTTTTGAGATTTGCTCCGGTTGAACCCCCCTGGCGTGGACCAATCCAAATAAGCTATCCAGCAAAAGACGCAGCGGACCGTGGCGATTCATTTGACAGCAGAACGGACTCAATGCGATCATTTTTGCGCAAGAAACAGACCAAAAACTGTAAAAAATCCAGCTCTCAAATCGTACAAAAAAGAAAAATCGAAAATGAACACCATATTGCCGATATGCTACAAGGGCATGTAATGCACCAAATGAAAGGTCTTGATGTGCTCTAAAATCGTATTCAGCAGATATGCAAATTTGTTTTTCGTTAGCGAGAAAATCGATCTTCTTTCGGACATACTTTTTCCTGATAGTCAGGTAATGCTGATACTGGAGGTCCAACAGTGGACTGCTTGGATTGCCGAGCGCCCCGGTTGTGTTATTAGCATTCTGCGTTCAATTAGGAGTGTTTTCGTGCATGAACCAGCTAAATCTGTCAACCGCGAAGTGAACTATGGCCTGAAAACTACTCAGGAATAAGTGGCAAAAACGGCCAAATTCGACTGCTTCACTCTCAGACATCTAGTGTTGGCGCCGGAGGACGTAGAACGATGGCGATGCATGGAAACTGTAGATCTCGCCACGCTGCGTCGTTGGACGGTTGGCGTATTGACCTACCATCAAAATTGCAAAAATGGCAACGTTTCCCGTTTAGGTTGAAAATCAAATAATAGTGCCGAGTCACTAAAATTTGAATTTCGCGCGCAAACATTGTTGCATGACGGCGCTGCTTAGCTCATTTGAAAGCCAACGCAAAGGCCTATCCAACGGTGGGTAACACGCCCGGATCGGTTAAGGCACACCGTTGGTACATGCGCTGAGCTTGATGGCGCCCATAATATTTTGAGATTTGCTCCGGTTGAACCCCCCTGGCGTGGACCAATCCAAATAAGCTATCCAGCAAAAGACGCAGCGGACCGTGGCGATTCATTTGACAGCAGAACGGACTCAATGCGATCATTTTTGCGCAAGAAACAGACCAAAAACTGTCAAAAATCCAGCTCTCAAATCGTACAAAAAAGAAAAATCGAAAATGAACACCATATTGCCGATATGCTACAAGGGCATGTAATGCACCAAATGAAAGGTCTTGATGTGCTCTAAAAATCGTATTCAGCAGATATGCAAATTTGTTTTTCGTTAGCGAGAAAATCGATCTTCTTTCGGACATACTTTTTCCCGATAGTTGGGTAATGCTGATACTGGAGGTCCTACAGTGGATTGCTTGGATTGCCCAGCGCCCCGGTTGTGTTATTAGCATTCTGCGTTCAATTAGGAGTGTTTTCGTGCATGAACCAGCTAAATCTGTCAACCGCGAAGTGAACTATGGCCTGAAAACTACTCAGGAATAAGTGAAGAAAACGGCCAAATTCGACTGCTTCACTCTCAGACATCTAGTGTTGGCGCCGGAAGGCGTAGAACGATGGCGTTGCATGGAAACTGTAGATCTCGTCACGCTGCGTCGTTTGACGGTTGGCGCATTGACCTACGATCAAAAATGCAAAAATAGCAACGTTTCCCGTTTAGGTATAAAATCAAATAATAGAGCCGAGTCGCTAAAATTTGAATTTCGCGCGTAAAAATGGTTGCATGACGGCGCTGCCTAGCTCATTTGAAAGCCAACGCAAAGACCTATCGAACGGTGGGTAACACGACCGGATCGGTTAAGGCACACCATCGGTACGTGCGCTGAGCTTGATGGCGCCCATCATATTTTGAGATTTATTCCGGTCGGACCCCCCCTGGTCCTAAGTAGTGTTGTTACAATACCAAAATTTTCATTTGACTATGACTATGACTACCGCTGGTTTGAGTACAATACCAGAGTAGTCAAATTTGACTATATTGTAGTCAAACCGTTTGACTACCATGGCCACCGGTTTGACTACTTTGACTACTTTTGAGACAGAGCGAAATTGACATTTTCAGCGATTTATACGCTTCAGTCACCAAGTGTCAGTTAAAAATGGCTTTGATTGAGTGTACAAATCGTTTACTTTGAAATAAACTGTATAGTTAATCACTAAAGTGAGCCCATAAGAATTGGTTTTTTTTTTAAATATTCAATGTAAAAAACATGTTTCGGAAACACGGCGCAAAATAGACAAAAACCCACATTAATTTGGTGCAAAATCAAATTAGTTCTTGACTTTTTCTTGTTCTTTGCTCCATAAGAGAGGTATTGTACTGTATGCCATAAGTTTAACCCTGTCGAAACTGTGGAATTTGCCTTGCATCAAGCAGAGATTTGCTAACTGACACCTGTTATCAGTTCACAATTTTAGAGAAAAGGGTTTTTTGTCTTCCAAACAGCTAAAAATGAAACAAAGTTATAAAATATTTAGTTGAGAACTGTAAAAACGTGGAAAATAAGCTTGAAAAGCCTGCTGCTTATAAGAAAACGTAGTCATAGTCAAACGGTTTGACTACCTGGTCTTCGTTTGACTACGTATTTGTGGTAACGAAGGTAGTCAAACTTTGACTTTGACTACCTGTCCGTTTGACTGCGATATCACAAAAGTATTAACTATGACTTTGAGTTTGACTAGTAGTCATAACAACACTAGTCCTAAGCGATACAATGGCGGGTTGTTTTGGCTATGGAAGAAAGCGTTGGAGTCAAGAAGGTGCTCGTTGCTGACCAGATCAGGCCAAACACAAAACACACACGTATGCAAATCACTGACCTAATCACTAACACAGCAGTGCTGCTTCAACAGTCTTGGTAGCACTTGTGAGTGCCGCACAGACATGGCACTCCCTGTCTGTCGCAATCCTGTTCTTTTTCTTTTTGCTGTGTGCCCAGTATTTGTTCAGCATCTGCTCCGAGTCTACAACAGGTGGTCGACTGTACGGTGCATGTACGTTGAACGGGTGGCTCTAATAGAACTGTATTAGATTCTTGTACTCAACAGTCGTTCAAAAATAGTAAGAATGTATTCGGTCCGAGACCCTATTACTCGCGAGGCGCGCGACTTAGAATGTGCCGAAGTTGCTTCTTCTATAGCCTTTACCTCGTTGGTCGGTGGGTTGGACGAAGCTTTGGTTGAAGAAACAGATGCTGCCCTCTTTGCTGGTGCCGACGTCCCTCATCCTCTGCAAGAGTCTACTGCCACTGAGACTGCCTACCGTCGTTCTTGCTTGCCGTAAAACAGATGCAGAGCAACCAATGAACCGATGTTCAACAAGCAAAGTTGGGCATTTTTCTCGGTGACGATGACTCTGACCGAACCTAGACTCAGCAGATGTCAAGTGAGAGTTGCAGCCCAGATCAAGAAGACACAAGCTAATGAGTCTCTTTGCACCTGTTTTCTTCTCTTTCTCTTGTCTCTTGAGAAGCTATTTCTGGACTTGTCTGCCAATGGAGATTTACTTCCTCAACGTACATAGTTAATAGATTCCAACGGGCAGTAGGTATTGGCGCCACCGCAGTTCCGCCTTTACATGTACCTGCAGTGCAACCACTGAAATCATACCCTTTTCCATCAACCACAGAATCTGACAAACGGACCAGCGCTAAGCCATGCAGGTCACCAAAATTGGCTGTCTTTAATGAGCATTTCGACGGCCATCATAATTAAGTCACGGAACGGCCTATTCTTAAGCACAGCCAACCCTCAAACTAATTTCCGTGTCTCCACCGAAAATCCTGTGCTTTCCGTGGTTTAAACTGTGCATTGTATATACAGGGTGTGTCAAAAAAAACAACCCAGCAGAGTTTTTGCTGTAGCAACCGCAAATCTCAACCGATTTGAATGAATCCTGCTTTAAATGAAAGATGAATAAATTCTTGAAAGATTGGTGAAGGCCCTATAAGATACGATGCTTAGTTCCTGAGATATTTTCCTTCAAACTCAAAACAGAGATTTTGGCAGTGAACAAGAGCGATTCCGTTGCACTTCACAACAAAACAGATTCCTACTGCTGAGGGGCAACAATACTTTTACAAATGAAGTAACCAAGCATGTGTGGCACCAGAAAAACCTCGTTACGTTAGCCCTGAGCGGTAGGAATCGGTTTTATTATGAAGTGCAACAGAATAATAAAAATCGCTCTTGTTCATTGCCAAAATCTGTTTTGACTCTGAGTGCAAATATCTCAGGAACTGAGCATCGTATCTTAATAAAAGCTTCACCCATCTTTCAAGAATTAATTCATCTTTCATATAAAATAGGACTCACTGAAATCGGTTGAGATTTGCGGTTGCTACAGTAAAAAATCTGCTGGCTTGTTTTAATCTCTGTTGTTCACTGCCAAAATATCTGTTTTGATTTTGAAAGCAATTATATCAGGAACTAAGCAACGCATCTTAATAAAAGCTACAACAATCGTTCAAGAATTTATTTATCTTTCATTTAAAGCAGCATTCATTCAAATCGGTTGAGATTTGCGGTTGCTACAGCAAAAAATCTGCTGGGTTGTTTTTTTTACGCACCCTGTATATACTTATGATTTTTCCAATTTCCGACTTAAGCGTTGCCAATACTTTAGCTTAGCAGGGGTTGCCAGATACCTTAGGTGATGCCGGTACTTCGGCTTAACTGGGGGTTCACAATGGAACACCAAATACAGTCAAGCGAACACAAAATCAATAGCATAAGAGCCAAAGAAGCAATAAGCAATAATAACATACCCGTAGGTGCGCTACTTACGTATATGTATATAGAGGCTAGAAAATCCATCAAAAGCAATGGGATTTACAGTTTTTTTAGGAATTTTTGAATTATTTTTTAGGTTTACTGGAGTGAAAATTGTTTCTATAAATAATTTTTGGCTAAGAGAAATGTTTCCATTGTACTGTAGTTTTATGGCCTGCTAGTAGAGATGTGCACGGGCACCTTTTTTCCGGCCCAGCCCGGCCCGGCAGACGATCAGGTGAGGCATGCCCGGCCCGCCATGCCCGACGGGCATCAAAATCTGGCCCGGCCCGGCCCCGGGGGTCTGAAAATGGTGCCCGGCCCGGCCCGGCCCGCCCAAAATCCGGCCCGGCCCTGTCCGGCCCGTTAATTTTGCTTTGTCTTACTAAATTTTTGAAAATTTGGCATGAATTTTCAGATTAAAAGCTAAATTTCATGTTAAGCTTTGGAAATTGGCATTTCAAAAAAGCGAATTTCAAATTTATGCTTGCTTTTAATTAGAGTGCGAACTGGTATTGGGCTGTTTTCTAGGAATTGGATATTGGGGTTTTTTGTCATTGATAAATGATACACAATGTAATGTACTATACCATACAATGTACATTACATATCCAGGGCAGTGGGGGTGGTTGACACCCTATTTAAAGCCAGACGCAGAAGCTCAACCCTATAAATCAAAGTGTGCACTTGAATCTAAGCCTGAGCTCCAAATTGAGGCTTAAGATGCATTTTCCGAGAAAGTCAGCTTTGGTGCCAAAGAGATGGGGCAAGCAGGGCCATCTCACGGATCTGGCTGATATTCATATCTATTAAAATAGAACACAGTCGAAGACCAACGGTGCATGCCCGGCCACCAGCAACCCCCTGGAACCGGAGCTACACCCCCTCAAAGTTGAGTCGGCAGCAATTTTCGGGCTCATTTTAATAGCTTTGACACCCTCCATTCAAACGATCACCCTTCATTCGTTTCTCAAGCTAGGATCCCGACTCGCATATGGTTTTGTAGCTGGTCCAATGGCCTTTTATTTTCTGGTACTCCCGTTTCCGGGTAGCTGGTTACCGAAAACTGCGAAATTTCCGCAAAATGCACCTCCGTTTTTTTTCGCACCAAAGCTTAGTTGTTAGCATACTGTCATATGCAGTTTTGTGTGCTGAGTTCGAAAATGCATTCAGTTTAGCTACTGTAGATTCGCTCTGGATCGGGAGAAATTGGCGTCCAAAGTTGAGACCAACCCTATTTCTTGACTGGCACTACTCGCTAGTATGACCATTAACCGCGGTGCAATGCAGTTTTTCTTATGGGTAGGTGACTCATAAAATTTTGTTTTTCCAGTGTAAAGTTGTTCTATCTCAAAGAAATGCTAGAATAATGATTCGTCCAGCTACAGTGAGAAAAAACCAAGATGAGCGGCCAAGGAGAAAACGTGTCTTTCGACCCAGGATAACTTTCACATTATCCTAAAGAGCCTGCAAAGTTCAGTGAGTGTTTTCGGCTGTCGCAAGAAATTCTTAAAACCAGACATCGCCTGATCAACCAATGACCATTAACCGCGGTGCAATGCAGTTTTTCTTATGTAGTTTTTGCTGCTGATTCCGAAAATAACTTTATTTTCGCTCTAAGTTGCCTACTTTTGAAGATATCGGCATTTTTATCATTTGGGAAGAAAACGGCTGCACTTGCTATAACATGCTCATATGAAAGGTGACTCAATTCAGTCGCATCTAGGGTACAGAGCCATGAAAATTTACATCACCTAATGCAGTTTTTGCCGCTGATTACGAAAATTACATCTGTTTTTCAATCTGACTGCTCCTGAGCTACTTATGTAACTTTCATTCCGTGGTACTCAGGCAATAAGTTATCTGTCAAATCTGGACGTAACATGGTATCTATCTGGTGCAGTTTTTTCCGTTGATTCAGAATATCATTGCATTGCATCAGAATTGCGCTATCTGTTTGTCTCACGGGGTGGCCAGATATGGCCACCCCCCATATTCTGCAAATCCATATCATAATCATTTTTCGCAGTCATATTTTAATAATATGACTGCGTCCTGAAAATAATATGATATGATATTATATGTATTTCATATTTGGCCGTTGCGTCGCTTGCATACCGGCACTGCGCTCCGACGTTTAAGAGTGAATAGGAAATATAAAAGAAGACAGTAGGATGAGTCAGTAGAAGATTGGCCGGTTTTTGGACCTGGATTTAGCAATTGCCTGTTGTTTTGGACCTTCGTTTGCTTATTAATAGGGATAGAAGGTAGCTAGAATTTCTAGCCTTTCGTCCATGCCTCTAGACTTCTTTCATCCTCCTCTGCCGCTTGAAGTAGAGAGTTGCCCCAGCCGTTTGTCAACAAGGGAGTATAGGCTAAACAGCTGTCAAGTCTCAGGTTTAAATTGGCTTTTTGCTCAATTTGCCACAGATGTTGGAGCTTCCAAAAATTAATTACCATCGAGCACGGAGCACGATTACCCCGGTCAGTTGATTTGCCTGAAACAGACGAATCTGCACAAACGTAACCATATCAACCCATTTGATACAGTTCTGCTACTGATTACCGCAATTCAGTTTGAATTTAGCGCGGTTCAAAAACTATAAATATAGCTATGTACGTCCGTCCGGTCTCTACTTTTTTGGTGTTGCCATTGTTCCTAGCCTCAAATCACTAGTTGAAGTTGACTAAGCTCGCTGTTGAGCCTTGCTGAGAGAATTTTTTGTGCTTACTTTCTGCCATATTCCGGGGTTAATTGTAGTACTATAAATCGCGTTAATTAAATCGTGATTTCAGGTTCAAATTCGGGCTGATCCAGATCAATAGCTCTTTTACAGGCAATTTTAGCAATTGCAGAAATATGAAATGGAGAATTGTGAAGAAAGGAGCCAATTTACATTAGAAAACCACTATTATTAAGAAAACACCAAATTGTTAAGAGGAATTGAATGAAACCACCATCGAATTCAGCCGACTAATAACTCCAACTTTGAGGCGTTGCTTGCAGCTGCAGAAGCAAATTTTACTACCGACAGATAGAATTCTTCAACTCCGATCTCATTACACGAAAAATGAAAACAATTCGAGCAATTATAAATTGCGCCAATGCGCAAGCCATACAAACAAAAACAATATAAAGTGTACAACATATCGTTTCAGTAAACAGTAACATTGAGTGCTTAGTGTGCCAGTGATAGGTGATTATTTAGGGTGCTATGTTCTGTGAATTCTCTGTGATTCTTGAGGTTTTTAAGTCTTTGCCAGTGCGGTTTCTGTGACGGTAGCATTTTTCAGAGTGCCACAAGCGCCAGCACTTTCCGATGCACAATGCCACTCTGAAACGTAAAAAGTTGGAGATTCAGAATTAGAGCCGAAATTCCATGGGAGGGGTAACAGGTGATCCGCTGAAGTGGGACAGGTTTGGGCAGTCGGTCGAACCTCCGAATTGTGGGGGTGGAATATAGTACTAAAAGTCGTCTTAAGAGTCAGTCTCTGATTCGATCGAGTCTGGTATGTCAAGTTGAAAATCGAACTTTTGCGTAGATACCTGTGCGTTGGTGTACTAATAGGCATTCATGAGTTATGTTAAACCTGCAAAGGGTTTATGGATTTGACGCTCCATTCCCGAGATACAAGCCGCCAAAAATCGGCCCGCTTAACTATGGGACCAAAATTCTCAACTCGAATTTCTTTTGTACCAATAAGAGTTGGGACTAAAAAATTGGGGATTTTAGGTAACTTTTTGAGTAGTTTAAGAATTTTCGGTCCAAAATTATTTTTGAGTAAAAATTTTTTTTGCGACCACCTTTGGCCGGCCCTAGCTCGTCTGAAACCCCCCTACACAGTTTTTTTTTATTTCAGGATTTTGTAGCGCTATCAATTTGCCAGACTATGGTGCAAAGCATTTTGGGCTGCGACCCGACATTCGTGAGATATTCGCATCCGAATGGCCAAAACCATGCAGAATTTGCTAGTTTTGCAGTACACAAAGCTATGATGCCGGATTACTTTCATTATAATAAGAGTTGGGACTATAAAATGGGGGATTTTAGGAAACTTTTTGAGTAGTTTAAGAATTTTTGGTCCAAAATTATTTTTGAGTAAAAATTTTTTTTGCGACCACCTTTGGCCGGCCCTAGCTCGTCTGGAGCCCCCCTACACAGTTTTTTTTATTTCAGAATTTTGTAGCGCTATCAATTTGCCAGACTTTGGTGTAAAGCATTTTGGGCTGCGACCCGACATTCGTGAGATATTCGCCTCCGAATGGCCAAAACCGTAGCTTTGTGTTCTGCAAAACTAGCAAATTCTGCACGGTTTTGGCCATTCGGAGGCGAATATCTCACGAATGTCGGGTCGCAGCCCAAAATGCTTTAGACCAAAGTCTGGCAAATTGATAGCGCTACAAAATTCTGAAATAAAAAAAACTGTGTAGGGGGGGTTCCAGACGAGCTAGGGCCGGCCAAAGGTGATCGCAAAAAAATTTTTACTCAAAAATAATTTTGGACCAAAAATTCTTAAACTACTCAAAAAGTTACCTAAAATCCCCAATTTTTTAGTCCCAACTCTTATTATAATAAAAGTAATCCGGCATCGTAGCTTTGTGTACTGCAAAACTAGCAAATTCTGCATGGTTTTGGCCATTCGGATGCGAATATCTCACGAATGTCGGGTCGCAGCCCAAAATGCTTTACACCATAGTCTGGCAAATTGATAGCGCTACAAAATCCTAAAATAAAAAAAACTGTGTAGGGGGGGTTCCAGACGAGCTAGGGCCGGCCAAAGGTGATCGCAAAAAAAATTTTTACTCAAAAATAATTTTGGACCAAAAATTCTTAAACTACTCAAAAAGTTACCTAAAATCCCCAATTTTTTAGTCCCAACTCTTATTATAATAAAAGTAATCCGGCATCGTAGCTTTGTGTACTGCAAAACTAGCAAATTCTGCATGGTTTTGGCCATTCGGATGCGAATATCTCACGAATGTCGGGTCGCAGCCCAAAATGCTTTACACCATAGTCTGGCAAATTGATAGCGCTACAAAATCCTAAAATAAAAAAACTGTGTAGGGGGGTTCCAGACGAGCTAGGGCCGGCCAAAGGTGGTCGCAAAAAAAATTTTTACTCAAAAATAATTTTGGACCAAAAATTCTTAAACTACTCAAAAAGTTACCTAAAATCCCCAATTTTCTAGTCCCAACTCTTATTGGTACAAAAGAAATTCGAGTTGAAAATTTTGGTCCCATAGTTAAGCGGGCCGATTTTTGGCGGCTTGTATCTCGGGAATGGAGCGTCAAATCCATAAACCCTTTGAAGGTTTAACATAACTCATGAATGCCTCTTAATACACCAACGCACAGGTCTCTACGCAAAAGTTCGATTTTCAACTTGACATAGGGATAAGGGCGGAGACTCGATCGAATCAGAGACTGACTCTTAAAATCGTAGTTTGGTTTGGGCTAACAGTGAAAAAAACGCAAATCTCGGCATTTTACTGCGATTTCTACCCATTCTTGGGAAATCGTTCTATCCCTCTGACTTCAGGCCCTCTCCAGATTTTTCTGATTCACAATGGGTGACTAATATGTTGAAATGTTGTCACTCTTACCGGCAATAACTGCAGGCCACTGTAGGGCGGATTCGATTTCTGTGTGACACACATGCAGGGCCTCTCCGAATTGGAACCGGGAAGTGCTGTCCGTCCTCAAAGCGAGCGTTGAGGGTTGTTTGCTTCTCGTATTCCGACAGATTGCCAAACTCGACCAAAGTAAAGCGAGAACTGTCAGATTGCACATGACCGGACTGTACATTGCCCCGAGTCAAGCCAGTAATGTCACGCAGTGGAGCGGGGACGGCACTTTGTACCTTCAGTTTTTTGAAGTCTGTGCGAGTCCGTACACCAGTTGCCGAGTGAATTCAGGGTGTCTGAGGAGCGGCAAACCCATCAATCTGTGGTACAGTCGTTTCAGTATGAACAGTTGATTCTCGTGTATTGCAGTTAGATGCAAAAACACACGTTGCACCCAGCTAAAATATGACTTTATTTCACCTAGTGACGGTAACAATAAACTTGACGGTAACTCCAATAAAACCCACACCAATTTTAGATCTAGAAAATTCCATCCCCAGCTCAGAAGATAGAAGTGCACGTGCTTACTTAGAAGCCCGCAACAAGTGTCTCACACTCTCCAAACCTCGATCATGCTTGTCAACCTGCAGAGACACAGTGTTAGTGTATAACAACTTCAGTTCGCTCTCCCTCCCCTGCCTTCGGCTCTTACATTCTGGCATATAAATGGCACAAACACCATTTGATTGACTAACAAAGAATATTATTAAACATTCTTATACTAAGTTCGATAAATTGCATAAACCTCAAGAAGATATCATATTATTGAGAAATGTAGTATATTACTAAAAATACCGTAATGGGCGAAAATGTAACACCAGTTTTTTGGACTTCGATTCAACTATTATTTGTTCAGAACCAGTTCTTTATCGATTTGCCAAAATTTTCGATTCATGAGGGGATGAGGGTCAGTCAGTACAACGATCATCAGTCAGCATAGTCAGAGCATTTCCCAAACCAAAGACTAATAATATTGATAACAAAAGAACTTACTCCATTAAAGAACTTCATATACGTTCTTGCTGCGACAGGCATCTCTATGCTGTGAGTCCCGATAAACTTTTTGTTTTTGTCTTTCCTCCTGCGCTGCACCACTTTGGTTTCAGCACGAAGGTACGGGAGACTGTGGCACAAAGTGAATTTACTGTTGTCCATAACAGTTAGGCAGCACAAGTTGCCATTAGCACTATAGGCCACTTTCTTATCACCTATAAACATATATGTCGTAGGGAGAAAGGGAATTCAGGGAGATTCGGAATCTCCCTAGGGAGAAGTGGAATTCTGTCTCTCCCTAGGGTTTTAGGGAATGTGACCTCTATTCCCTCACTCCCTAGGGAGATTCGGAATCCGCCCCGCGCCCCATAAAAGGTCACTCTACTTGGTCGCTCTTTTGCCCTCAGGCTCTAACGAGAACAACTTTTACAACCTGTCCGTTTGAGTGGTTCAAAGGTCTCAGTCTCAACAGTGGTTCAAACGGCATGCAGATAGAAGTTCAGTCTTGCACTTTTACTTCTACAGAGCAAAAATCTAAAGCACAGAATTATCAAAGAATTATGTGCACACTACTGTTGTTATATAGAACTTTCTCTTTAACTTCCACTTCAACTTGGCCGTGATGCCTTCTACAATTGCTTTACCTGAGCTACTAATACAAGTAGCTGCTTCACAAATCGTATTTGGTTCTGTCACTAGGCAGTAGAAGTTTCGGAATTCTTACGACCAAACAGTAAAAAGGCCTTGCTTAGCTCTGATGGCGTGCTCTGCCTGCTCCACCACAAGCGCAGCGCGTCAAAAGCGGCTTTTGTGTGTAAGTAATCATCTCTTGTATGTAGCGCAATACGTATGTACAATAAACAAATGAAAGACCAAACATTTGTCTGGTTGCTACTGTAAAGTTTTTGGTCTGTTCACTAATTACCTATTAGGTGCCAGTTACGGCCCGGCGCAGAGACTGACAGGTTGTAAAAGTTGTTCTTGTTAGAGCCTGAGGGCAAAAGAGCGACCAAGTAGAGTGACCTTTTATGGGGTCGGGGGCGGATTCCGAATCTCCCTAGGGAGTGAGGGAATAGAGGTCATATTCCCTAAAACCCCAGGGAGAGATGGAATTCCACTTCTCCCTAGGGAGATTCCGAATCTCCCTGAATTCCGTTTCTCCCTACGACATATATACTACAGTCAGGCACTTAACGCCGTTTATGGTACCAACACCATATGGTACCGGTACCTAGGGTAGTGGCACCATATATGGTACCCCACGCTCGGCAACTGTGGTGGTACCTTATGGTACGAAATCTGAACAGAGTGGTACCATATTATGCCCGTGGCCGAATGTGGGCATACCATCGGCGACGGTACCATACATGGTGCCATTAATAAATGTGCATGGTCGGCGGCTCAGGGGGGACGGCCAGGTCTCCGTGCGACAAAAATTTGTCAAAAAACCACTTTTTCTGACAGAAACATTGGCAAACAATCGAAATTTTTCTGGAAAATTTGAAAAAAAATCGGATTTGGTGCGTAGTTGCCAAAATTGATTTCTGTGGCTTAAAAACGCATCTGGAGGCTTTCTAACAGCCTCTAGCAACGTTTGGTAGATTTTTATTTTCGTCCCCCTGTCCCCCTGGGCACCCCCATGCACATGTATGGTGCCATTAGCCTAGGTACCGGTACCATGGTGTCGTCGGTACCATAAACGGCGTTAAGTGCCTGACTGTTCTAATCAATTACATTCAGAAAGCTGAATTCATAACTTCGAAAATGAATCAATTTACCCACAGGCATTTCGACTGGCCTTCCGTCAGGTGACACAAAGTTCCATGAACGGTCGTTCAGCAACTCAGGGGGTACGTTCTGGCCGTGTTTAAACATGCCAACTACGTAAGTATCCCGCTTTAACAATGCTTCTGCCAAATCGAAGTTTCCCTAAAAGAGCAACACTGAATAACAGCGAGTCTGCCCCCACTGACTAGTTCAAAGAAATATTAAATGCCATTTCTTGGATGGTTGTATGCTAAAAATTGATTCAGATTAATTTTAGCCCAAAATAGTAAATGCTGCAAACATTGAGGTAAAATTTGGCAAAATAGGTCTCCTAAAGCTAATCATGGATCGAATTTTGGAGATTTCTTGCGGTCCCAATCGGTACCAATCAGTCCCAGTCAAAACCGATTCCAAAACACCTGTAAAACACCACAATACCAGGTCGCACTCTACTACTGCCCCTAAAAAAAGCATCACTTACGTAATAAAAGTCATGGAAGACTTCCTTGCCTTGATCCAAGAGCGAGACCGCCGATTTGGTGTTTTCACCAGACACCAATGCATAGACTGTACCACCGATGACCTGAAGATTTGCTCAATGCACCAATTTTCTGCTTTGATAGAACGATTCGTTCTTAGGCCACCAACTTTTTGCAAAAATTTTGTATAGAAAATTATGATGAAAGTATGCCTAGATCATACATTAACAGATCATCCGTCGAAGGGGAGGGGGGTTGGGTGGTCTGGCGCCTGCCGAGGGGGTCTGAGCCCAAATTTTGGGAGGGGGTGGGGCACTTAAAAACGCTCAAAAAATCGAAATAAGCCAAAAAAAACCGTGACTTTAGTAAAAAATCCTACTCCCCTCAGGAATTGAAAATTCTACCCCCTCAAATGAAATACTGGCCCATGTGTGCATATAAGGATGATAATGAATTGTTTGAAGGCAAAAGGTCGAGAGGACTTGTGGACAATAGCAAATGGATACTCAATCATTGCGACATACAGACTAACCGACAACAGCACCACAAATAAGTACCTTGAGATCTAAGTGGCCTGAACGGCTAAACAATTCACCGCTACACAAACTCATGTTGAGTAGATAACCAGTTCTACTGTCACACAATACAAACCACTTGAGACCTGTAGGGTCTGGCTTGGCTAGAATTAAAACGATTAATCATGCCCAAATCAGAATGGTGCCGAATGAGTAGAGTGCGGTTCGGGTGCCTGTGCCTTCATTAGTATTACTTAAACGGTATGGTTTGACGGAACTGACAACGGCCCAGAAAACGGGACATTTGCTCATCGACAGCGAGCTCTGTGTTGCTTTCGTAAAGTTTCGTCTAAACGGTTTTCACGACATGTAAAGACTAGCACAGTTAAATCTGGGTTAAACCCATACATGTACAAGGAGGGTTTGGGGTTACCCCCTAGCTGGAAAGGCCAACCCCCTCACCCACCAGAAGGTTAAGGGACCCCCGACCCAAAATACAAGAACTAGTAGTGGCTCCAGTACTATAAAACTGGCTCCGAAATCACAAATTTTTAGCCTAAAATTCGCATGAAAAGCCTTTCGAAACCGAATTTGGCGTTTCGACTGCTGATGTTCATACATGTAACAGGGGGTCTGGGTGCTGCCCCCCACCAGACTTAGGCCAGACCCCCGGAAGGACCCCCGAGATGATTTTTCCGCCTTGACTCAGTCAAAAAACCTTGACTTAAGCCAAAAATCGGACTGTTTAGTGTAGCATGCCCTGGGCCCCCAGAGGAATTGAAAATACTACCCCACCCAGCCGAAATGCTAGCCCATGTCTTCCCATGAGTGCATAAACTAAAGAAACAGCAAAGCTAACATACCCAAATGCCAATCAGCAAGTCCAAGAAGTCCCTGATCTTGTAGACTCTAATACACTATGTTCAATCAAATGGCAGTTCGACGTAGAGAAAGCCTACTTGTCATAATTCTCATTCTTTCGATCAGATTCACCTGTTGCAGCCTTCAGTTCCTTATCGCATAACCGTGTGCACCTAATACAAATTGCCGTTACTATAGACATTAACCAACAATAATCAACCATACATTAACAAAACATATAGTCAACCCGCATACATGGGCCTGAAAAGTCTAGAGGAACCACGAGATCGTCCCGGCGGGTTAAAAAAAATCGGCGTAAAACTGCCCATTTTGCTTAAACAAGCGAAACATTTTCGTCTAGGGGGCATGAACGCCTGAGGGGTGGTATACACGGGCTAGGGGCATCCAGTCAAATTTCAGATATTGGCATTACTATCGATTGGTATTATACATGTAACAGTAGGGGGAAGGGGGTTGGGGGTCTGGCGCCGTCCGGGGGTCAATCGACCAATCACTGGTGCACGTGTAGAGCAATGTATTTGTAGAAGCATGCTAACCTACTCTAGGAGACGAGTAAACTGGTTGCCAGACATTAACTGCCCAAACCATGGCGTTCCCATCAAGTCATCTTGTTTCCACGGTGCGCGCCTACCGCGCTGGTTAGTTAAGCTGTAAGAATGCAGGGTTGTGAAGAACCGAACTGCGTCGACCATATCCAGTTCCTTCCACTCTGATATTGAACGACGAGATTTGCTGCACTTCTGTTTTTCAGCGCTGTACTGTTTGCGGCCTTCTTGATTTGTACAGCGCAGCCATTCAAGCAGCAAGTGTTTTGATTCAGAAAGGAACATGTCAGCCGGCTCCATTGCATCCAAACCGGGGATTTTGCAACCAGGCTTAGTATCAGGTCGTTTGGGGGCCGATGTGAGCGGTGGATCCCTGCAAGCAATAAAATATAAAAGGTTGTGGCTAAATATAAAGTTTGTGGCTAAAATATGAAAGGCTGTGGCTAACTATAAAAGTTTGTGGCTAAAATATAACAGGTTGTGGCTAAAATATTGAACTAATCTGTTCAGATATCATCTAACTTTGAACATACGTAGCTAGCACGTAAACAATTTCCCAGCCCGTGTGTCAAATAAGGCCGCCAGATTGCTGGACTAGTGTACGTAATTAACACAGTGTCCATTGTCTGACCCCTGCCTGTCTGACACGCAGGCAGGTTTAATTACACTTAGCAGGCCAGCTCATCGCAGGTGGAAAGAGAGGCGGACAAACGGCCTACCCTGCCCTTTGATTTAGCGTTTCTGATTGATTGCTGTATGTCTGGCCGTTTACCTAGGTATTGATTCTTCATTAACACAACGCACGCACTGCCAATAAATCAAGCATGGCGTTTAGCGCTGGTACTTTTCGGTGGACTGTAGCTATTTTCAGCCAGAAAGACAAGTCAGTCAACCGCAATATGATACTTTCCCAAAATATGCGACATTGTTGAAGTTAATACGATAATATACCCTAACCTATGAGCAAACGGACTGTTGGACGGCAGGTTTGGCCAGGCACAGGCCGTGCGTGACCCAGGCAGCGATCGCTCATGGTATCGTCGCGTTAGGGCAGCTTGTTTATAGATTAGTGATGTGGCGTTAGGGCAGCGGTCAGTCGCATTAGGGCAGCAGGTTGTCGTGTTAGGGCAGCCAGACCTCTGTCAAAGGTCAAAATGACCCCTCAGGGGCCAGACGCATCCTGGCGGCATCCTACACCGGCCTGTTCAATCTCATTCGTCATGAACTGGAGCAGCGATTTGAAGGTGTGGGCGCCATCCAGAATGGTGTCGTTCAAACAGATTTTGAAGATGCGGCCATCACAGCTGTGCAGCGAGTGTTCAATGATGTCGGAGTGAAAGCTCGTTGCTGTCTTTTCCACCACTGCCAGGCGTTAACCAGACGTATAGGCCGACTCGGACTCAAGCCGGTCTATGACAGCAACCCTCCATTTGACAGTGATCACTTCAACTTGAGTCGGAAGTGGATGCGCGAGCTCCGCTGTTTGGCCTTGCTCCCTCCTGAACTCGTTCTTGATACCTGGAGAAACTTGATGTCCCAACATCCGGTCACCAACGATCAGCATGTCAACAAATGCTTGGGTCAACTTGCTGAGTACTTTGAGCACGAATGGCTAAGCAGTGAGGAGCGCATTCGCAGAGCCAATCACTTTCTGAACGACGGTGACAGATCGAACAATCGAGTCGAAGGGTGGCACAACTCTCTTTCTGCCAAGTTCTCTTGCGAGCACCCTCGCTTAGCGTTGTTTCTGACTGATTTCCAGGTAGGTGCACACATACATACTGTACTATTAAGTAGAATTTCTGCTGGGTTATGGTTCTATATTTATTTATGAATATTTCAATTTGCAGGAAATTCACCACGATCATGAAGTGCGAGTGCGTCAGTTGTTGCGTGGCTGTGACGCCAGGCGACGCAGATGGGAGTATGTGAGAAACGATGAAAACATTGCTCGAGAGAAGGCCGACTTTATGGAGTTCTGGCAGATGCTGCCTTACACGCGAGTTCCCATCGAAGTCGACCCTCAGTTTCACGGTACCGAACGGATTTGATGTCTAATCGCATTAGACAGTTTCTGGCGCACATGGCGCACTGTCTGGGCCAACATTAAGAAAGTTAAGCTGTTCGGCAAATAGTGACTTATTGTTATGTTTGGTGCTGTAATTACATATAAATGACTACCGGTGTTAGTTGGATCTGTTTACTTAATTAACTATAGGCGGGTGCTGTCCTTTTGACCTCTGTATAGGTCGAGCTGCCCTAACGCTACAAATAGTTGCCCTAACGCAACAAGCAGCTGCCCTAACGCGACGGGCTGCTCTAACGCGACAAATTAGGCTTGACCGCTGCCCTAACGCGACGGAATCATCGCTCATGTCATGGGACACTCCCTTAATTATACAATTCTACGTACACTAATGGGCAATCAGTGCCCGCCTTAGCTATTTCGCCGGCAAAACCCCTACCTCATCCGCCAAAGCCTCCCTACCCCGTCCGAAAATTTAACCGATTTTTAGGAAAATCGGTAAAATTCTACAAGGATTTTTGGCTATTTTTAGGTATATCAATCGGCCTATTACCTGGTGCTGATCAGTTTCGTCGACCAATCAGTTTCGTCGACTGGTCAGTTTCGTCGACTGGTGAGTTTCGCCGACAATTGACCTCCTTTCTAAAGGTGAGTTTCGCCGACTGGTCAGTTTCGTCGACTGGTCAGTTTCGTCGACTCAATAAATTACCGGCCAGTTTGTTGGCGATCCTACCTGCGAGGAAAGCCATAGCATTTCTAACTTTTCGGACCTAATAAATAATAATCAGGAAACCCTATGCAACTAGAAAACTTTTCAGCGTCTGTAAACAACATAATATTTAGCTTACATCACTCACTATGTATACTTACAGAGATTTGTATGAAAGAGCACTACAAAAACAATTATCTGCCTTGCTTGTCCTAGTCCAATGGTACACCCGTCCGGGATGAACCTGACTGTCGGTTTTGATGGTGGTTCGGTCTCGCTTGTTTGTTCCAAACTGGGCTCCACCAAAATCAATATGGCAAACGGTCGGGAAAACAGCTCACCTTTCTGCCAAAGTTTGGGGACAGGCAGTGGTGAAAGAAGGGCGGAAAAGGAACCAAAAGCATGAAGCAGACCAGAAACAGATGGTAGGGTAGATGATGGGATGCCGCCTATTCGTTCCATGTTTGCTGAGGGCTATTGCATAAATCAGCACTTGACTGGGATGAGGTCATGTGTGTGGCGCCGCATAATTACACGGCTTTTATCAGCGCTACCTTTGGACATAAATTATTTACATTTACACATGCTTTAGCTGACCGGTTTTTTGTTGTGTCGACGAAACGGTTTGTGCCCGTTTCCTCCTTTCCCGTTTCCTCCTTTCCCATTTCCTCTTTTCCCGTTTCCTCCTTTCCCGTTTCCTCCTTTCCCATTTCCTCTTTTCCCGTTTCCTCCTTTCCCATTTCCTCTTTTCCCGTTTCCTCCTTTCCCGTTTCCTCCTTTAAGAGTCCCGTTTCCTCATTTAAGAGTCCCGTTTCCTCCTTTTTCAGTTTTTTGCGTTTTAACAAAATTCAGACTGCTTTAAGGTTTTCTATGATGTTAGAAGAGCACCACGCTTTACTGCTCTGCTTTTATTGCATTAATCTGTGCTTTCCATGTTGTTTCCGGGCCTAGCGGGGCCCAACAAAGGCTGCCCAACAAACGGCGAATAGATGGGCAATTACAAGTGTAATTACAAAGAACAAAAGAAATGTAAACAAGTGGGCAGTGTCAGTGAGGTCAGTGTGGTGCGTGTATATCCCCTATGGTTACCCTCCTCTAGCCGTGTTTGTAAGACTGTCTGTCGAGTTGTGTCTGTCGTCAACATAAACGTGTCAGGCGATTATGGAGCAATTAATTTCTTATCAAACAAAACGTGGCAAAAGTGCCGTCTATTATCGAGGCTACCGATACTTTAAGATTGAAGCAAACCCGGAACTGGATCGCATCCGGTGGCGTTGCAACACCTCAAATCGCTGCAATGGGAAGCTGTTTTCCGTTACTGCCAAGTATCGAGTACGTACATACGTATATTTTTTCATATTTATTGAACGGAAACTTAAGCAAATATGGTAAAAAAACACCGCTAAAACAACTGTAAGGACACGCACACATACATGGGCCGGAAAAATCCGGAGGGGGTGTATGGAGACCTCGGGGGGGGGGGGGGGGTCCCTAAAAAGTCCAAAAAACGCCTATTTTGTCTTAAATAAGCGAAAATTTTCTCCCTCCGGGAGGGGGGGGGGGTGGGCGAGGGGAGGGGTATACCACCCCATACCACCCCCCGGCCCATGTATGCGCGCACATATTCGGATAGACTCTGTCCTTAGCCTTAGTCCGATCTGCAAAAATGTACGAGACTTTTGTTGATTTATGTTGATTTATAAATGGGTGTTTGTGCTGTACGTCGTTCGTATGTGTGCTAGTTAGAACTAAAGCCTGGCGCTATTCTAACATCATAGAAAACCTTAAAGCAGTCTAAATTTTGCTAAAACGCAAAAAAACTAAAAAAGGAGAAAACGGGACTCCTAAAGGAGGAAACGGGAACGGAGGAAATGGGAAAGGAGGAAATGGGAAAGGAGGAAACGGGAACATGCCGACGAAACTGACCAGTCGACGAAACTGACCAGTCGGCGAAACTGACCAGTCGGCGAAACTGACCAGTCGGCGAAACTGACCAGTCGGCGAAACTGATCCGCCGCAATTCCGGCTAGTCGACGAAACTCACCCACCAGAGTCAGATTTCGACGAAACTGACCAGTCGACGAATCTGACCGGTCGACGAAACTGATCTCAATCCTATTACCTCTACCGTCCCTACCCCAACTCAGACCCACCCCACCTCACCTTTCCGCCATAAACACGTTTTTAGCTGTATTTGAGCACAACTTACGCGCTTTTTCCGATTTTTACCGACAACATTGGCGAGTTTTTCAGCGTTTTTAGTACTCTCTCGCTACCCATCCACCTGAATTTAGGCACAGACCCGGCTCGGCACATGTAAAAGTGCGTGCATTACATAATAGTAACTAAAGTAAGATTAAAACTGAGTTTAATACCGGCAGCAAATGAAAGGCATACAAACAAACCGAAATAAAATGAACTAAACCAGTACCCCTGCGTCAGCCATGTCCGCACGTGCCCACGCGGTTGAACTAGCGTGCTTTGGTCTGGCGCTGGCTCAACATGGTACAACACATTTCGCCGAAAATGTTTTGAAGGGTCTTCCTTCTGAGGTTTTGCCCTGTATTAACAAAAAATCTTTGGTGCATTCATGCTTTTGTAGAAAAAAGATCGCTTGGCGCCTTTTCTGTAGAAAAACTCGTTTAAAGTATGAAACGCGCCCAAACACCGCGCGAGATCTTTCCGCCGGTGACAAAAATCTACAAAAATGTAGTTAAAAATTGAACTATTTTTTGTCTCCGGCCTTTTTCATGTTGAATTTTTAATGGCAGGAATGTGTAAATGATATTGTTTTAGTGCGAAACGGCTATAACTATGCAGGAAAGCGCTCAGCCGGCGAAAATTTTGAAGCTCGCAAAAAATGTTTGTTGAGCAGAAAAATTTTATCTACACGTAGAGCGACAGTTTTCCTACAGAAAAGTCGCCTGGCCATCCTTTTCTACACGAGGATGAATATACCTTTGGGGTGCCGCAATGAAAAAAATCAATAAGCTAAAGCACGCGCGCATATGTGCGAAAAAATGAATCACCTGAAGGTTAATAGCTCCTTGGGAACTGCAGACTCAGCGAGATTTAATAGAACATCATCGGTATCCTTACATTCCGGATGCATCGCACACAGTGAAGTGCACTGTTCCCTCGTTAAACAAATCTTCGAAGATAGCAGCTCCTCCAAACGATGCACCGTTATGTTTTCTTGCGGCATAGATTCGAGCAGAAAAACAGCAGCTCGCTTTCGTAGACGCTGAGTACGAGTGCTCTCCTTCATAGCGTAAATCCGCTCTTTAAGTTCTAGCACAGGATCATTGATTTGTTGGGATGTAGTTGAACATGCAGCTTTGTTAGAAACCAAAGCGTCAGGGACCTGGACAGGTGATCCCAAAGGTGTGGCGCACAGTCTGTCTGACACCCATTCTGGATCAGAGGCGCCACTAGACGCACTCAGCTCAGACAACTCTAATCCATCGATGATGTTAGCCATCTAATCCAGCATCAATGACAGAATAAAACTGGCAAGCTAAAAAACTATCAAACTTCTATTTCTTAGCGGCAGCAAGCAAGCACTGTCCCAACCATACATGTAACAGGGGGTCTAGGGGTCTGCCCCCCACCCGACTTAGGTCAGACACCCCCAGATACACGATTTTTCCGACAGGTGGCAAATGATTTTTAAGCAAATTTTTGCGATTTTCGACAGTTTCAGACAGAGAAATTGCCTGAACAAATAGATAGCATTAAAATGAAAATACAAATACAGTGACTGCCGGATCAGACCGGAAAACACAAATTGAAAAGATTGCAATTCGCTCATTTACTCTTTATAGCATAAGTCAAATAAATACTCTTGTCGCAGCAACAGCACACCAGATGCATACATGTAGCCGACGTTAAACACACACAACATTACACTCTGTACAAAAGCTTATCTCATAACTACGGTTTTCTAAGTTTGCGCACTGGTGGAGACTTAGGAGAGCACCCTTTCTCTTGTATCGAACTACTGCCTCGTTTTCTTTTTCACCCTCTTCCTTACGTTTGAGGTGATGAAAGCGTGCGTTAATACTAAGCTTCTTACGATTGAACACATCCTGCAACCAAATTGCAAAACAATTGGAGCGAAAGAAAACAAGAAGCATACCACCAAATCGGCGGGCCGAACTCCAGGATAACTAAGCTGGGTGTTGGCTAGCACTTCGGCACTGAACTGAAGGAGAGGGTCCGAAATGTATTTGACGAAGTCAATAAGCGGGATGTCGAAACTCTTCCGTCTATGCAGTCTGGTGTACTGCTCAACCATTGTGCTTCTTACTGAAAATATGCGATTCAAAATGCAGTTATGAGTGAATGATTTGCATAACAAGATATCAGGTGCCAAACTACAATTAGAACTTATGGAAAGTTCACGCTAAAAACGATGCAAAATTAAACTATTACGTTCCAAGCTCCCTCTATAATTCGGACGCAACCAAGGATTAGCAAGCAAAGATTGACGATCTGTCTCGCCATAGCTGTAACTTAATTCTTCCAGTGGCATGATTAGACGAGTTGCCTCGAAGAATAGTCTACCTTTGCCGCCAACTTCCATTACCACAGGCTTAACATTTGCTTCTTTCGAAGAATGATTGATGTACCGACCAACACCTGGAGCTTTGGTAGGGTCTGTTGCGTCAATGCACACTTTCTTGCCAAGAGTAGGGGCGTAGAAGAAAAACATGTATGATCCGTAGCGCTCAGGTGCAGCGTTGTACCGCTTTTCACGAGCGGCAGCATCCGACATTGTGAGAAACTCTCCAGAATACTCGCACACGCAAGTGTACTTGTGGATAAACACTAGCGCAACGACCCCGAGTCCTTTTCCATGACCAACATCAATCACAATTAACCGGCCTTCATGACTGCAGTTTTGGGCATCAGAGAGAAATCTTTTGTTGCGTTCAAGAGCAAGTTTTCCTGCAGATTTCCGGCGCGGTCGATTTGTGGAAACTGCGTTACCTAAAGGCCTATCAACTAGTGCAAGAATGCGAACAGTGGAAGTCTGATGGAGTGGTGATATCCAGCTAGTAGGCAACCTCCCTCAGATAGACTACTAATTTTAAAATAATACAAAATTATCCATACATGTACTAGGGGGTTTCGGGGCGTACCCCCTAGCTGGAAAGGCCAAACCCCCCTCCGCTTGGAGACAGGTTCAGGGACCTCCCGACCCGACCCAAAAATAAAAGTACTAGTAGTGGCTCCAGTACTAACAAACTGGCTCATCAGAAATTACTAATTGTTACCTAAAATGCCTTTGGAAACCGAATTTGGCGTTTCCACTGCCTGATATTTAAGAGGAATCAGTGTTTTTGGAAGCCATTTTTGCCATTTTTTGCTTGTTTTTAGCTCTAAAACTCTATTTTGGCAGCTTAAAATAGCGATTTTCAGCGTCCTTACCTGAAAAACGTGCTAAAACGCATTTCCAGGCGTTTTGGAGCTTTTTGAAATTTTGGACTCCCCATCTGGGCGAAACCCGCTCGACCCCCCACCCCCAACCCCCTCCCGGAGCTGTACGGTACCATTCCCTTAAACCCATCGCTTGAATGCCGCTGCCTACTCCTCAACGCTATCATCAACAGGACGTATCTGCTTAGATCTGAGTTTTAAAATCCAACCAGCTCAGTCGGAATACTGGCAACACAAGGAAAACAACATACTGTGCAACATGTCAGCGAAATATCCTTTGACAATGTAGACGCTCAGCATCGCTGTTAACAGCCGAACAGCTAGACGGCGACACGTCTCCGAATCGGTTGACCGCTCGATCTTTTCACCTTTATGAAGCCCCATTATTTTTGCTTCTGTCCGCGCCAACCACTCGCTTGTAAACCACAAGCGTACACCACTAAAACAAAGCTTATGGAACAACACACGGAAATACCTACAGACACATAAACTTGGCCAAATTTCAAATTTTGTCAAAACCTTTTCCAAATTCCGTTTTGAAAGAAAACGGTGTTTTTAGAAGCTCACTGGTCATTTTTTTGCTTGTTTATAGCTATAAAACGCTTTTCAGACGCTTTGGAGCATTTTTTGAAATTATGGGTCACCACCTCTAGGCGAGGCCTGTGAACACCTGTGTCAGATTAATTGCAGACCTGCTCTTTGATGCTCTACCATACATGTACTAGAGGGTTTTGCGGGGTTAGCCCCCTAGCTGGAAAGGTCAAACCCCTCATCCCCAACCCCCGAGACAGGTTAAGGGCCCCCGACCCAAAAATACAAGTACTAGTAGTGTCTCCAGTACTACAAACTGGCTCAGAAATCACTAATTTTTAGGCTAAAATTCGTTTGAAAAGCCTTTGGGAACCGAATTTGGCGTTTCCACTGCTGATATTAAATATCAATAAAACATGCTGTTAAGGAGGCTGGCGGACCTTGCGGTCCTTCCTTTCCTGCTATAGCAGTTGGCTACTCTTAGTCCTTAAGGACAAAAAATTACAACAACAAAGCACACTCACTCTTGCACAAAGGCGGGACCAACCTTCCCGCGTATCATTTTTGGGAGCACAGACAAATTGTTTTGATGGAGTGGGTACCGATCAATAGCTTGTTCTGACAGGTGACTGCTGTTAGCCGACGTCTCCAGCTCAGGATCGAACTCAGGGTCCTGCTCAGAAATGTGGAGGGGGGAGTGAGGATAGTGAACATAGCCGGAGGCGATTGGCTCATCTGCAGGTCTGCGAGTCTTCCGCTGCCACTCTGTAGGTTTTCTCTGCACATCAGACTCAGGTTTGCGTTGTGACTTGAGCATAAACCCCTGACGTGAACTAGGCCCAGGCAAGGCAAGCCGTTCATCATCATGGAATTCGTGTGAAACTCTCTTGCGCGAACGGGGCCCAGGCAAGGCGAAACCCTGATCATCAAGTTTCAAGTTTCAAGTTTCAAGTTTTACTCGCATAAAACACCCACTGGGGGGGGTAAACTTGCGAGAACAGAGAAGATTACATAACAGTCATAAAACGACCACTCACAACCAGTTCAAAGAAATCATTAGAACGACAGAATGATTCAAACTCGCGCACATTACCATAAACTATGTGTGCAGGAAGGGCATTCCAGATATCAATACAAGAATGCAAAAACGACTGAAAAACGGGCTGGCAGATTTGCAAATTGTGAGAACGCAAACGGGAACTACGACGATTACATACAGGCACGATGAAAGAAGATGGAAAATAACGAAAACCAAGGCGGTACTTATAAAACAACAACAATCTCCTAATAGTCACAGTACGACAAAGAGGTAACCAAGAACGCTCAGTAATACCACTGGCTACAGAAGTTAGCAGCTCATATGAAGTGTCTCGCGCCCACGTATTGGTTAGGTTACGCAACATAAAACGCTGGCAACGTTCCAGCTTAGCTTGGTGGCAGTGCGCAAACGGCCACCACACTTCGGCCCCATAAAGCAAAGCACTATGAATGCAATTAAAGTAAACAGAAGCAAGGACTGAACAAGGCGCAAACTTCCTAAAATTTCTGCACAATACACCTATGGCTTTCTTGGCTTTCGAGGCAGTCAGGCTAGAATGGGTGGCAAAAGAAAATCTACGGTCTAGATGAATACCGAGGTACTTGTAAGAGTCGACACACTCCAACGGATGGACACCGAGACGCAGACGAGCATTAAGAGAAGGTTTGCGGGCGTGGTTACCAAACACCATGTACTTAGTTTTCTCTGCGTTCACGTTGAGACGAAGGGAGCCAAAAAACTTGGCTACAGCATCAATGTCTGCCTGCAGATCAACCTCATCTTGAGCAGAAGAGATTGGTTTGAGAACGAGTAGATCATCTGCGTAGAGAAAGCAGCGGGTAGACGCAGACAAGGCCAGATCAGAAATACCATCGATAAATGCAATAAACAGAGTTGGACCGATAATCGAGCCCTGAGGCACACCACTGCTAGCCTGACGAAGGGTAGAGAGACAGCCATTGACAGAAACATGATAGCTACGATCGCCAAGGTAAGAGCACAGCCAGCGAAGTAAAGAAGAAGGTACCATGTAGCGTGCTTCCAACCGGTCGATTAATAGGGAGTGATCGACAGAGTCAAAAGCAGCTTTCAAATCGAAAAAGACACCTGCTGCTTTCTTATGAGTGTACAGGAGATAAAGACCGGTGTGCACTACGTTAGCCAAACAGTCAACAGTGGACCGACCGACTCTGAAGCCATACTGTATCTGAGAGAGAAGAGGGCCTACATAAGTCCACAGCAGTTTGTTCACGTGGCGCTCACAGATCTTAGAAATAATACTGAGCTTGGCTATTGGGCGGTAGTCAGATACTGTAGTCGGCTGGGGCTTTTTGGGCACTGGGACAAGATGTGCTGAACGCCATTCGGAGGGTACAGTGCCCTCAGAGAGAGAACGGTTGAACAAAAGTTGCACAGAGGGGGCAAGGACAGAGCTACAGTTGCGAAGGAAGATGGCAGGAATCTTGTCAGGACCACAAGACTTATGAAGGGGCACAGAACGCAACTGCTCTTCCACAAACTCGTAGTCACAGTGGTAGTCAGCGTCAAGAGGTTGTTTAGGAAAAAACGGCAAAGGACTGGAAGGCGCCCAGACAGAGTCAAACCGATCGGCAAATGCGTTTGCTTTCGATTCAGCACAGTTGGTTGTGGTGCCATCGGGCAACACAAGTGGTGGAGAAACTCTGCTTTTGCCAGAAAACTCATTCACTGTCCTCCAGAAGTCTCTAGGGCCCACACAGCTAGCAAAAGCATTAGAGATGGCAGCCTTTCGAGCAACGAACAACTCTCGCTTTAGCTGCTTGCGCACTCGCTTAAAAACAGAGTAAGCACGGGGGCACTGCGAGCTTTTCCACTCCCTCCATGCCACAGTTTTCTGATGAACAAGTGCGCGAACAGTGGCAGTAAACCCAGGCTTAGACTGCCTCTGTCTGCCGGAAAGCCTAGAGGGCACAAACTGATCAATAACACTACATACAGTACTTGACCAGGCCATCCAAGCGCTGTCAACGTGTGGGGAGTAGAGCACTAGTCCCAGAAGGTTTGATTCTACCAGAGCACGTCGCAGAAGGGGCCAGCAAACCTTTGACCATTGTAGGATACGCCTCCGAACAGTTGGGCTTGGTCTCGGTCTGGCAGCACGCACTGCACACCAGGGAACAGCATGTTTCTTCTCAATTGGTGCGGCTAAGCCATGAGAGGAAACAGAAATCATCATGGAAATCGTACACATCAGCTCGCTTCTGGGGACGCACCGACAGTGGATCCTGCTGATTCTCTTCATCAGAATGGTCTTGATTCATGTCTGCAACAAGCCTAAGTCTAATGGAATCCACTAACCCTAATATCAGCCTTAGATATCATACTTTCCGAAAAAACTTTTCCAAAATTGTGAACTGATCTCTAGTCGTTCCGAGACATTCTCATAATCAGATTTAGACTTACTAACTTAGACTTACCCAAAAGATCATCAAGCTATCCAACTAATTGTGAGTACATCATGTCAGCAAGCTCATCAGGTTCCTCAGGTTCATGCGATTGAGCAGCGAAGGCAACAGGCGAGTGCTGATCCGGGAAGCTGAGTGCTCGCTGTTTGACCAGATCTTGTGGAGTTGACGAAACGGGACCAGCTTCTTGAGCTGGACTGGACCCATCACAAGGACGCTCTAGGGAGGCAGGCAACCCAGTGGACAGCCTTCCGATGCTCAGCGGTAACAGAACCGTGAGGTGTTGTCTCTGCAGCATTCGGCGTTGGGTTCAATGGGGAGAGGAGCTTACTCTGAGACAGATTGTTTCCAGCCGCATTCAGCTCAGAGGGTGACCGAGACATACCTTGCGCTCATACATGGGCCGGAAAAATCCGGAGGGGGGTGGGGGGGTTGAGACCTCGGGGGGGGGGGGGGGGGGTCCCCCACCCCGAAAAAAGGCCAAAAAACGCCTATTTTGACTTAAATAAGCGAAAATTTCTCCCTCCGGGAGGGGGGGGTGGGGGGTTAGTCGGCGAGGGGGGGGTATGGAGTATGTTTGGACGGCCGAGGGGGGGTATGGCCGGCCGAGGGGGAGGGGTATACCCCCCCTGACCCCCCCCCGGCCCATGTATGCTTGCGCTCGTTGGAGTGGAGGAGAGGAGCACTGCTGTCTTTTGCAGCGCTTAGCAGCCGAAGAATTCAGGGGGTCAGATGGCTTAGGCGGTGGGAGCAGCCGGAAGCTGTCGTTCTGCAGGTCCCAGTAATACAATGGCGCCGTTTGCATGGTGTTCAACACATTGCAGAAGACATCGTCCTCAAGAATGCTGACCAAACGCTCTACATTGTTCAGAGGAAGACCTGCCAACTTCTCAACCATCGCATTAAGCTTCTCCAACTGAGACTGAGTCGAAGTTGTAGCTTCTGTCTGATTGAGTACAGGATGACTCATCTGTCTACTAGCGATCACATCGAGTGTTGCACTGTTTTGCTGGAGGATCTTGAGCATCTGTTCGTTAAAGTTAGAGCGGTCTACCAAAAACTGCTTGAGCTGCTCAATCGTCAAAGCAGTAAGTTCTTCTGTAACAGACTTGGCACTGAGCAGTGACCGAATTGTGGACAGAGTGGAATTGGTCTGGTCCACCACTATCTTGGCCAAGTTGTTCTGGCTGGTACAGTGTCCGCATGAACCAACGTATCCCACAGATGAACTAACATCTGGACCGACAGCTACTGAACGTACCAGTTTCACTTGATCTTGAATGTAACCATTCGACTCCCTAAAGAAGATACTACCTGGGTTTGTTCCACTCTCCTCCGTTCCACTTTCCTCCATCATTATTTCAGTTTTCTCTGTTTTGAAATTTTAGCATTATTTAATGAGTCTTAGTTCCTATTAGTGTCAAATTAGCTTTCAGTTCTAAAATGAGATGGTAAAATTGTTAGCAGATTTAAGATGCATTTTGCGAGAATTGTCAGCTTTGAGGGGGCAAGCAGGGTCATCTCACGGATCTGGCTGATATTAATATTCGCCGAAAACTGCGAAATTTCCACAAAATGCCACTCTGTTCTTTTTGAAAAATCTTTATAACTTTTTATGCAAAGGCCCTGCCAAGCTAATGTTTTAACAAAAGTTCGCAGCTTTCGGCGAATATCCCGCTACCTAGCTTCGATCTGGAACCGGGAGTACCAGAAAAGGAAAGACCACTGGAACAGCTACAAAACAATGTGCGAGTCGGGATCATAGCTTAAGAAAGAAAATGAAGGGCGATCATTTGAATTGCGGGTGTCAGACACGTGAAAATGAGCCCGAAAATTGCTGCCGACTCAACTTTGAGGGGGTGTAGCTCCGGTTCCAGGGGGTTGCTGGTGGTCGGGCACGCACCGTTGGTCCTCGACTGTGCTCTATTTTAACAGATATTAATATCAGCCAGATCCGTGAGATCACCCTGCTTGCCCACCTCAAAGCTGACTTTCTCGCAAAACGCATCTTAAGAGTCAGTCTCTGGGCCCGGTACGCTACTATTAGGCGATGCCGATTAGGCGATGCCGATTAGGCGACGCCGATTAGGCGATGGTACTATTAGGCGACAAAAAACATTAATAGATAATAGTACCAATTAGGCGGGCCTTCCGAATCAGTCAAGGGTCAAGGGGCCATGTTCAGCTGTAAGGCTAAATGCGCTGTTTTAACTATGCATGGCTAAGTGGCACTAAAATCATGTCTCGTTAATCTTATAACTCGTTAACTTATAGCTAAACAAGCCACCTGCCCTGACTGTTTCTAACTGAGATCCTGGCATTTGCCCCTATTCCCCAGCTTGCGTCGAGCACGCGAGCGGCCATCGGGTCGGCCACATATTTTTTGGGTTGCTCTGTTCATTAACGCGCTGGATGCAGACGATGCACGACGCACCAATAACTTTGCGGAAGCAGCTCACAGAGTTTCGCAGCGAGAATTTGATGCGGCGCGTCCATCCATCTAGCGCTTTATAATTGTTCTGCGACATGCATACATGGGCCGGAAAAATGGGTTTGGGTTAGGGGTAGTCAAAATCCGAAAATTTGAGCGGTGGGGGCAACCCATAGCTCATGTATGGCGACATGTGCAGAAATGTTTTCTTCTCTACTAATGAGTGCTCAGTGAGATGGAATTTATCCATCCTTGGTGTTGCACTTATTTTTTAAATAAGTCCTTGAAATTGCTTTGCTATTTTGTTATACTTGTTTTAATTGCTGTTGTGCTGTTTGCATTGTTGTGCTTTGTTTTAGTGGTAACGTATGTTGCCGTACGATTTATAGAAAAAAATTATTTCTGTCGCCTAATAGTACCGTCGCCTAATAGTACCACTAAATCGCCTAATCGGCGTCGCCTAATCGGCATCGCCTAATCGGCATCGCCTAATAGTCCTGCTTCGCTCTGGGCCAATCGAGTTTCAGTATTCAGACCCCAAAAATGAAACTTTGGCGTGGAGGGCTCAAAGTTGGAGGACTAATACGTATGGACAGGTTATATAACCACCGCGAAAGATATCCCGATTCGACGCTCCACGCTCGAGATGCGGCCTTCTGAAAATCGGTCCGCTTAACTATGGGACCAAAACTTCAAAATCGAATTTCTAGCGCACTAATCAGTGTTGGGACTTAAAAATTGGGGGTTTAGGGTAACTTTTAGAGTACTTTCAGAATCAACGGTCGAATTCCATTTTCAATGAAAATAATTTTTTTCGACCCCCTTTGGAGCCCCCTGGCTCGGCTGGAACCCCCCCCCCTACACCGTTTTTTTATTTCAGAATATTGTAGCGCTATCAATTCCCTACAGTTTGGTATAAGCCACATTGGCTGACCCGTGGAAGAAAGTGGTGAAATATGGCTTTAAAGTTGAAAAATCCTCAAATTTTTAGTTTTTGTACTGCACCAAAATTTCCTGCTGGAGTTTCTAGCGCACTAATCAGTGTTGGGACTTAAAAATTGGGGGTTTAGGGTAACTTTTAGAGTGCTTTCAGTGTCAACGGTCGAATTTCATTTTCAATGAAAATAATTTTTTTCGACCCCCTTTCGAGCCCCCTAGCTCGTCTGGAACCCCCCTACACCGTTTTTTTATTTCAGAATATTGTAGCGCTATCAATTCCCTACAGTTTGGTAAAAGCCAATTTTTAAGTCCCAACACTGATTAGTGCGCTAGAAACTCCAGCAGGAAATTTTGGTGCAGTACCAAAGCTAAAAATTTGAGGATTTTTCAACTTTGAAGCAATATTTCACCACTTTCTTCCACGGGTCAGTCAATGTGGCTTATACCAAACTGTAGGGAATTGATAGCTCTGCAATTTTCTGAAATAAAAAAAACGGTGTAGGGCGTTCCCGACGAGCTAGGGGGGCTCCAAAGGGGGTCCAAAAAAATTTTTTTATTGAAAATGGAATTCGACCGTTGATTCTGAAAGCACTCTAAAAGTTACCCTAAACCCCCAATTTTTAAGTCCCAACACTGATTAGTGCGCTAGAAACTCCAGCAGGAAATTTTGGTGCAGTACCAAAACTAAAAATTTGAGGATTTTTCAACTTTGAAGCCATATTTCACCACTTTCTTCCACGGGTCAGCCAATGTGGCTTATACCAAACTGTAGGGAATTGATAGCGCTATAATACTCTGAAATAAAAAAACGGTGTAGGGGGTTCCAGACGAGCTAGGGGGCTCCAAAGGGGGTCGAAAAAAATTTTTTTCATTGAAAATGGAATTCGACCGTTGATTCTGAAAGCACTCTACAAGTTACCCTGAACCCCCAATTTTTAAGTCCCAACACTGATTAGTGCGCTAGAAATTCGATTTTGAAATTTTGGTCCCATAGTTAAGTGGACCGATTTTCAGAAGGCCGTATCTCGAGCGTGGAGCGTCGAATCGGGATATCCTTTGCGGTGGTTATATAACCTATCCATACGTATTAGTCGTCCAACTTTGAGCCCTCCACGCCAAAGTTTCATTTTTGGGGTCTGAATAATGCGAAGGACCAAGACTCGATCGGTTCAGAGACTGACTCTTAAATCTGCTAACACTTTTACCACCTCATTTTAGAACTGAAAGCTAATTTTAGCTCAAATCTCGTTAAACAATGCAAAAATTTTAAAACGGAGGAAAGTGGAACATGGACGGATGAAAGTGGCCTACTCTTGATGGTTAAAGCCTACTCCTTCTTTTGATTAACCAATTTCGAATTCACCCTCTTCCATAATGGAAGTGCAAACAGCGGCCGAATGTTGGTCTTCTTTTGTTTGCCGTGGCCAACCACCCTCACCCCAATCCCCGCGAGACAGGTTAAGGACGCCCGACCAAAAACATAAGTAGTAGAAGTGGCTCGATTACTAACAAACTGGCTCAGAAGTCAAATTTTTAACCTAAAATTCGTTTGAAAGCCTTTGGGAACCGAATTTGGCGTTTCCACTGCTGATATTTAAGAGAAATCGGTGTTATTGGAAACTCTTTTTGTCATTTTTTGCTTGTTTTTAGCTCTAAAACGCTATTCGGCAGCTTAAAAATAGGGATTTTTAGCGGCGTGTTCCGGTTTCCTCCTTTCCGGTTTCCTCTTTTCCGGTTTCCTCCTTTCCGGTTTCCTCCTTTCCGTTTTCCTCTTTTCCGGTTTCCTAATTTCCGTTTTCCTCCTTTCCGGTTTCCTCCTTTCCGTTTTCCTCCTTTCCGGTTTCCTCCCTTTTAAAGTTTTAGCATAAATTGTTCAGTTTTCATTCTTACATAGAACTTAGAGAGGAGGACTATGACAGATTGGTGCGGACAAAATGGCTGGACTATGGTATGGTAAAATGGTATGACTGGCTATCAACTGACAAGACAAGGATGTCTACACTGTTAGCATAGACAACAGTTGCCTTGGGCTAACCGGTTGTCTCTTGATATTTTAAGTGATCAAAATTACGCAACCATGGGTCCTGAACCCGGATTCATTCCGCTCAGTTAAGTCAAGGCAAGACCTGTCGCAGTCATACATTTTACAGGTCATACTTACCCAATTACACCTGGTTCGAATTTTTACTCTCGTTCCCGACATTTAGTTTTAAAATGATGCAAAACTTGCTTGCTGCAATAATATCGATTACAGTTCACCAAATTACGCCAAAATTTTAAAAGGGAGGAAACCGGAATATGAGGGGAGGTAACCGGAAAGGAGGAAACCGGAACAAACCATTTTTAGCATCGTTAATGAAACGAGCTTACTGAGACGAGCATAAAGCGAATTTCCAGGCGTTTTGGAGCTTTTTGAATTTTGGACCCCCCTCTAGGCGAAATCCCCTCGATCCCCCACATCGGTGAGGGAAAACCCGAAATATCCCCTGCACCAGGTCGGTCCGGAGCTGTTACATGTTGTATGTCTATCCCAAATAACAGAGGTGTACAAACCGGGCAGCAATTCTGTCAACGTCCATGTTTGAAGCAGCAGCACCCGATTGGTGGTGCATAGAAGATGAACAACCGGGGTCTGTTGCAGCACTTCGCTCAGAGTCACAGATAGGAGAAGTAAAAGCCGATTGGCCAGTCATAGCAGACCAATGAGGATCTGTTGCAACAGTTCTGAAAATAAGGGGGGATTGAGGGGTGGCAAGCCAAAAAAGTCCGATTTTTACTGAAATCAAGGTTTTTGGCTTTTTTCGTTACAATAGACCAAAATAGGCTATGGGATGGCGTGTTCCAAGTTCCGGGTTCAGGCTTAGGGGTTAGGTTCAGGCTTAGACTTAACAATTATAATACAGCTAAAACGAAAAGTCGGAAGTGGGAAGAGTCGTTACTGGGAAAAGTCGGAAGTGGGAAAAGTCGGAACTGGGCACAAACCAGACATGGGCAAAGGGGTTGACCCCCCATCAGGCTCTGATCTACCCCCCCCCATCAGCCGGCCGCAACCCCCCATCAGGAATTTTTGGGAAGAATTCTGTATAGAAAATTATGACAAAAATATGCCTGGAATAGGCGTATATGAGCTCAGAATAGCTAATTTTAGCTTATTTTAATGAAAAATAAGCCAAAAAACCCTGATTTTCGCCAAAAATCGGACTTTTTGGCTTACCACCCCCTCAGCCCCCCCCCCCATCAGGCGCTCCTACCCCCCCCATCAGCCCCCCATCAGGAATTGAAAATTCTACCCCCCCATCAGCCGAAATGCTAGCCCATGTCTGGCATAAACCTATGGGATCATTCATGGGCCGGAAAAATCCGGAGGGGGGGTGGGGGGTTGAGACCTCGGGGGGGGGGGGGGTCCCCACCCCGAAAAAAGGCCAAAAAAAACGCCAATTTTGCCTTAAATAAGCGAAAAATTACTACCTCCGGGAGGGGGGGGTGGGGGGTTATGGCCGACCGCGGGGGTGGGGTATACCCCCTTACCCCCCCCCCCCCGGCCCATGTATGTATGGGATAGGTCAGAGCCTGCCATGTTTGCCAGAGAAACAATGTGTGCATGTGAAGACGGTAGCTCCAAAAACGTACTCTTTATCCGAGCAGTCAGATTCAGGCGACAATCTCCGCTGCAGGCTGACATTCAACTTTGTGCAGAGGGCTGCCACACCCCGTTTGGTTCGCGGGCAGATAGAGAACCAAAAGACCTTAAACTGCTCATCCGTCCACGCAGCAGTACTAAACGACTCATATCTGCAACCATAAGTCATATAAGCAATAAAACGGAAAAGGTTAAGTGAATTAAACAAACCGAAAAAATTCCATATCGTTAGCGGCTCCCAGCAATTCGCCGGTTTCGCAGCATAAGTGAGTCCAAATGCCGCCCAAGTTAGGAGAATGGGCCAGTGTGCGACGGTAACCGCCACTGAGGTGCAAGATTGCATCTCTCGGTAAACGTTCTTTGGCATAGCGCATAGCCTTCAAGTCCCAATCATCACTGCTAAGTCTGCGGCGAGCACTAGCCAGTGACACTTTCCGATTGTTCGGCAAGACCAGGGACAACGCAGTTTCTGGGATGAACACTTGCCCCTAAACATAAACGCATATGATGGCTACGCATACTAAAGGCATACTGCTACCCATACATGTTACAGGTCCGGGCAAGCCTGAAGGTAGAGGTTTTCCTTAAGGAGAGCAGGGGGCCGCGGGGGTCGCCCAGAGGAATGTCGAAAATTTCAAAAACGCTCCAAGCAGCGGTTTAGAGCCGAAAATAAGTAAAAAATCTCTCTGAAGATAAAGCACGACTCTATAACCGAATTTGGGGGTTCATTGTGTGAACTTAGTTGAGGCGATTGTAATCCACTAATTCGTATAGTTTTATGCATTGACACGACTTCACAGCCTTCATTTGGAAAAAACAAAAAATCAGAAAATTCAGGTTGCAGTATTGTGGGGTGCCGGAACAGGGTTAAACCGCAAAATTAGTGCTGAAACACAGTAACTCACAAAGAGATTCTTGTCCAATCCTTCACCCAATCGATGGAAAGTAATCTTGTACCAGCGGCATGAGCAACGTGTTTGCGGCAACACCCCGTAGCATTTGGAAACAGTTCCGCTGTAGATTGCTTTTTCTGAGAAATTCGCCCAGGTCACCCACACCTAAGCAAATAGATTAAATTTTTTAATTTAAATTTTAATTAAAGACGCAGAAGACAAGTTCGTCTGCGACGGATTAGCAACGCAACCGGCATAGACTAAAAGTGCACCACTGTCATCCTTCTCTACTCCTTATATCGAAAATTATGGACAATATTATTAACAAAATGACACAGACGCTTGAACTTGAGCCTATAGATGCGTGCCAACAACAGTTTATTCACTCTATCATGCACTTGAAAGCTGATGGGGATTGAGTCATCAACACATCTGACAAATGGTGGTGCGTTTATGTCACCCATTGGCCCCAAAGACGGTATGTCGCAAACAATCTGAAAGTCAATCGTGGGGCGCTTCAAAATCACTCAATTCGTGTCAAACAAATAGCTTAACAAATTATGAACATGCATACATGGTTTAAAATTTATAATAATAAGGTATTACTGAGGTAATCTCAGGGTTAAAAAATGTCCAAGAAATCGTTGTAAATTGCCTATTTTGTTTAAATCGCAAAAAATCGGTTAGGGGTGCAGACGACTGATGGAGTGGTACCGGTCAGCGATGAGGTTGACCTAACCACTTCAGGCCGCCTGGGCCATATACGAGCTACGAAAATTTGCTTTACTAACGTCAATAAATAGCATAAAATTCTGAAAAATAGCATATTATTATCGACTGATATCGAAAACTAGTCGACATTTTTAATTTTCAGAAAAAGATATGATATTATCGTACACGAGAAGGAAAAAACCGGAGGGGAACTGGAGGTCGCCTGGCCCAGATCTGGCCGACCGAGTGGGAAGGGCGAGCCCCAGGCCACCCCGCCCATGCATGGATACTAAATTTAAAAGGCAAAAATATCAGAAAAAGTTGTACTTTTGGCCCGAACCATAATACATGTAACAGATCTGGGCCGGCCTGAGCTAAAAATCGATATTTAAACTATCAAATAGAGTTTTAGCTAAAAGCAAGCAAGTGACCAAAACACCAAGACGTCCAAAACTGCCCATTTTTGTCTTAAAAAACGAAAAAATTTTCGGCGATGGGAGTCTGACCGATCGAATGAGGGGCAAGCCCCCAGGCCAGACCCCCAATCGGGGACTGGCTTCCATTCTGGCAAGCATACATGTCGTTGGGGGGGGGTAAAGGGGGGGCCGGCCCCCCCAAGCCCGATTTTTCGGCAAAAGTCCCCCCCCCCCCGCGGATTTTTTGGGGGGACCTGAAAACCCACTTTTGGATTCCAAAGTAAAGAAAATTTTAGCCCAGACAATACATTCCATACATGTAAAAGGGGGGGTCTGGGGGGGTCTGCCCCCCCCCGAATAAGGCCACACCCCCCCCCCCCAGATGGGGAACCCCCCCCCCCCCCCGAGACGATTTCACCGACCCCCCCCTCCGATTTTTCTGGGAAGTAAATTTTCGAGCAAATTTTTGCAATTTTTTACACTTTCACACACAAAAATTGCCAAAATCGCCTGCAAAACAGCACTTTTTAGCTGTATTTCAGCCCAAATTAGCGATTTTTGGCAATTTTTAGCCAAAAATTGCGATTTTTCTCGATTTTTGAGCGTTTTTTAGTGCCCACCCCGGCCACCCACCAGATGACGGTGACCCCCCCCCCCCGGCCGGCGCCAGACCCCCCCAACCCCCCCCTCCCCCCCTCGGCGGATGACCTGTTACATGTATGATACATTCTGCAGCACAAAATTGGGTTTTCGGCTGCCATACAACCCAAAACAGGGTTTTGTAAGGGTTGGAAATCCTAAATAGGGTTTTTAGACTGCTTACAAACCCTAAACAGGGTTTTCAGGTTACTTTCATACCCTGATTAGGGTTTTTAGACTGCTTAGAAACCCTAAACAGGGTTTTCAGGTTACTTTTAAACCATGATTAGGGTTTTTAAGCTGCTTTGAAACCCTAAACAGGGTTTTCAGGTTACTTTTAAACCCTGATTAGGGTTTTCAGGTTACTTTTAAACCCTGATTAGGGTTTTCAGGTTACTTTCAAACCCTGATTAGGGTTTTTAGGCTACTTTAAAACCCTAAACAGGGTTTCCAGGTTACTTTGAAACCCTGATTAGGGTTTTCAGGTTACTTTTAAACCCTGATTAGGGTTTTCAGGTTACTTTTAAACCTTGATTAGGGTTTTTAGGCTACTTTTAAACCCTGATTAGGGTTTTCAGGTTACTTTTAAACCCTGATTAGGGTTTTCATGTTACTTTCAAACCCTGATTAGGGTTTTTAGGCTACTCTGAAACCCTAAACAGGGTTTTCAGGTTACTTTTAAACCCTGATTAGGGTTTTCAGGTTACTTTTAAACCCTAATTAGGGTTTTTAGGCTACTTTGAAACCCTAAACAGGGTTTTCAGGTTACTTTTAAACCCGGATTAGGGTTTTCAGGTTACTTTCAAACCCTGATTAGGGTTTTCAGGTTACTTTCAAAGCCTGATTAGGGTTTTTAGGTTACTTAGAAACTCTAAACAGGGTTTTCAGGTTGATTAGAAACCCTAAACAGGGTTTAAGAACTGCATTCAAATCACTAAATAGGGTTTTTTAGTAATCTTATAAGTCAAAACAGGGTTTTGCGCGTGCCTCAGAATCGAAATTAGGGTTCTGTGAACTATTTTTAGTCAATATAACGCATTTCAATCAGTATTTTATCGCTGAAACTCATATTCAATACGTATTTTGAGCGCAAAACAGCTTTTTATTACATTCGTTGCTTCAATATTCGGTTTTTAAGGCATTTTTTTCAACCGGAACAGGGTTTTTAAGGCATTTTTAATGCAAAAACAGGGTTTTAAAGGCTTTTTTCGGTCCAAATAGGGTTTTGAAGCCATTTTTCGCCCCAGAATCCCTAAAAAAGGTCGACAAAACCCACTTTTTACCCCAAAAAAAGGTCGACAAAACCCACCTTTGGACCCCAAAAAAAGGTCGCAAAACCCACTTTGGACTTGGTCCCAAAACCCTATTTGGGATTTCAAAAAGGTCCCCCCCCACGGAAAAACCCAGCGACATGTATGCTGGCAAGTTATATTTTTCAGCTAATTTTTGCATTTTTTTGGAATTTCAGGCAACAAAATTGCCGGTAAAACAGAACAAAACCACAACCCTGTCGGCCGATGACCTGTAAAGGTGGGTTCTCCACCGCTATACCGACACTCGGCCCCGATATTTTGCCGATGGCGGCGCCGACGCCGACCGGCTGTGTGAAGCCACCTTTACATGCGCAATTGTATGCTTACGAGTGGTATAGCACACAACTTACGTATTGTCCCATGACGCATCCAGCGTGCGCAGCTGCCTCTTTTTCTTTCTCTAAGTCGGCCGCCGATATGTGAGGCGATGGAACGTATGGATCCAAATCCCCGCATGGAATGCGCACCAAACAGTCTGCCCGCCAATCAAATTTGTTAGCGGCGAAGACAAACGGATTAGACTCCTAAAACAGCACGTACAACAACGGAAAAACGGTCTGACATTTTACATGTACAGTGTCAGGGTCAGCGTTAAGCTTGTGATTGGAGACTGCCAATGGCTTCACATCCGGCGATATTAATGGAAGCACCTAAAAGAGGAACTTATTGTTATTTAGGAATTTCTGGTTCGGGCCAATCCCCTTCCGGAAAGAAAAAATTTCGCTTTTAAGGCATAATAGGCGTTTTTGGACTTTTTTCGGGAACCCAAAACCACCTGCACACCGCTCCACATTTTCCGGCCCATGTATGTGGGTGATACATGGTACCCCTACAAGTAAAATAACTCATAGCATAGGCTCACATAAGCTTTGTGGTAGAACAGCCAGCACATCAACAAATGACTTGGGCAATTGAGACAGTTTTTTTGGTCGAATATGAGTCATCGGTCCTCCGTCACGACGCTGCTCAAACAGTTCGGGCCGTGCTGGCTCTAAACATGATGGTAAATGATTGCAATGTTCTGAACCCTCAACTCTTTCGAAGTCACCCTAGTCAACTCGGAACCAAAACCAACGATTAAGCCTAACGATTGTGTTCGCCTTTTTCTCATGTTGGCCTTGTGTTGGCCGCCGGCTTGTGTGTTCTTCATGTGCTAGCGCTGTTCAGGGAGTCTTGGACGAACATCTATCTGTTTAGAGCATAGGGAACAAAAGGTTAGTGTTTGTCTAGGATTGCGAAAGGATTAATCATTATTAGCAACGGATAGACTGGCACTAAACTAACTCTGCTCAGGACTGGCTTGTTCATTCTTGTTCTTTTTGTTGATCATAATTAAGCGCCGAGCTGGCTGACAAAAAGAGGCGCCGGGCCCGTACACAGGTGATGCAGTGGAGTTGACCGAGTCACACAACGGATAGCCACTGCTAGCGGCCGGAGTGGTAGGAGTAGCGAAACTGACATCATCTGCCGTTGTCTGGAAAGCCTTTATCCTCAATATCGTACACCTACAAAATAACGCCCGTACACAGGTGATGCAGTGGAGTTGACCGAGTCACACAACGGATAGCCACTGCTAGCGGCCGGAGTGGTAGGAGTAGCGAAACTGACATCATCTGCCGTTGTCTGGAAAGCCTTTATCCTCAATATCGTACACCTACAAAATAACGCCCGTACACAGGTGATGCAGTGGAGTTGACCGAGTCACACAACGGATAGCCACTGCTAGCGGCCGGAGTGGTAGGAGTAGCGAAACTGACATCATCTGCCGTTGTCTGGAAAGCCTTTATCCTCAATATCGTACACCTACAAAATAACGCCCGTACACAGGTGATGCAGTGGAGTTGACCGAGTCACACAACGGATAGCCACTGCTAGCGGCCGGAGTGGTAGGAGTAGCGAAACTGACATCATCTGCCGTTGTCTGGAAAGCCTTTATCCTCAATATCGTACACCTACAAAATAACGCCCGTACACAGGTGATGCAGTGGAGTTGACCGAGTCACACAACGGATAGCCACTGCTAGTGGCCGGAGTGGTAGGAGTAGCGAAACTGACATCATCTGCCGTTGTCTGGAAAGCCTTTATCCTCAATATCGTACACCTACAAAATAACGCCCGTACACAGGTGATGCAGTGGAGTTGACCGAGTCACACAACGGATAGCCACTGCTAGCGGCCGGAGTGGTAGGAGTAGCGAAACTGACATCATCTGCCGTTGTCTGGAAAGCCTTTATCCTCAATATCGTACACCTACAAAATAACGCCCGTACACAGGTGATGCAGTGGAGTTGACCGAGTCACACAACGGATAGCCACTGCTAGCGGCCGGAGTGGTAGGAGTAGCGAAACTGACATCATCTGCCGTTAGGGCCCGACCGGATATCCGGATCCGGATCCGGATCCGGCCGGATATGGCCGTATCCGGATCCGGTACCGGATCCGGATATTACCTGCCGGATATGCCGGATATCAGTCACAGATGAGAAAACGTGATTTTTACGTATTTTGAACATAAATATTGCATTCGACCGAATGCTTGTTAGAAATTTCTTGAGGCGATTGTAATCCATGACCCCAGTAGTTCGTATAACCCTGATTTCTGTGCAAAGGATAACACCCTCATTTTTGACAATGCTAATTTTTCACATTGACTGAAAGTAAAAATCCGCCAGATTTTAACCGGTTTTGTGAAAAAGCTGAGCTCTTCAGGTTCTTAAGTCCATATAAAGATTTGTTAACTTGCACAATTTGGCAAAGATCCGATGAAGGGTTCTTGAAATATTTACGTTAAAAAATGACATCTGAAAATTCGGGTCAGTTCATTTCGGAAGGGGATAACTCTAAGCTACAGAAGGCGAGCAGGCTAGGACTTGGCCAAAACAAACTCAACAAATTGAGGCATGTTTATACTGTAAATTTGTACTTTACAGAGATCAAAGCGTCTCTTTTCAGTTGCAGAATGGAGATGAATGGCTTGAGTTGAGACTCTAAACTCAACTCGCAAAGAATGGAAATCTCAACTGAAATTTTTCAAATTCATAATTTTTTAGTTCGTAAAACTAGGACAGGTCTACCAAAAGGTCGGCTAAGTATACCACATTAGAGAGAACAAATTTGAACATGCAAACAATAATTTAGCCAAAAGTCTGTGATGTCAACCATTTTTATCTAAAAATTACGAAATGAGCTGAACTTTCATGCCAAACTGTGTTTCCCCTTCTGTTTTTTTTTTCAGATGAGGTCTGTATCTGTAAAATGGGTATGCCTAATATGATATATGCAATATCACATGCATCTCAAAAACCCGATATTATCCAACCATAGTTTGAACTACAATTATTAGATGTTGTTTTGAATCAACTGTTATAGAACAAAGAAATGTATATATGTGGTTTATTGCATTCTAAAAAATTTTTAAGTTGATCAATGATATCCGGCATATCCGGATCCGGATCCGGCCGGATATGGGCGTATCCGGATCCGGATCCGGATCCGGTAGAAATTTGTATCCGGTCGGGCCCTATCTGCCGTTGTCTGGAAAGCCTTTATCCTCAATATCGTACACCTACAAAATAACGCCCGTACACAGGTGATGCAGTGGAGTTGACCGAGTCACACAACGGATAGCCACTGCTAGCGGCCGGAGTGGTAGGAGTAGCGAAACTGACATCATCTGCCGTTGTCTGGAAAGCCTTTATCCTCAATATCGTACACCTACAAAATAACGCCCATACTTTTCTTCCGGCTGGTTCGTTGGAGCTTGGGTTAATAGGAGCGGCATTCTGGGCGTCACCGTTTCTACCATCTGCGCGGTCATTAGCGATAGCATTCTAGAAATGCAAAAGTTTAGGCTCGCTCATATATGACATAACCATACATTGGCCGAAAAAATGGGGTGGGGTGGTCAAAATCCGAAAATTTGGGGTGGGCCTGCCGTTTTGCGGGGTCGCGGCGATTGTGCTGGGAGGGGTCAGGAAGTCGGCTTCAATGGGTGGCTGGGGTCGTTTGGGGGTCGAGCGCAAGTTGGAGGGCAAACCCCCGGACCCCTCGGCCCAGACATGGGCAAAGGGGGGCTGAGGGGGGGTTAGCCCCCCCCTCAGGATCTGACCTACCCCCCTCAGCCGGCCGCTACCCCCTCGGGAATTTTTTGGAAGAATTTTGTATAGAAAATTTTGATAAAAATATGCCTGGATTAGGTGTAAATGACTTCAGAATAGCTTATTTTAACGTATTTTAATGAAAAATCAGCCAAAAAACCTTGATTTTAGCCAAAAATCGGACTTTTTGGCTTACCACCCCCTCAGCCCCCCCCCCCTCAGGCGCTCCTACCCCCCTCAGGAATTGGAAATTCTACCCCCCCCCTCAGCCGAAATGCTAGCCCATGTCTGCCTCGGCCCATGTATGGACATAGCCATTTTGCCGATTTTGAAATTTTTATGATTAGGATCTCCAAATACATTAATTTCTGTTTGAGATCAGTTCCTGATCTACACCCCCAGCTACACCTGATCCCGGCATTTTTTATAACGAATACCGTATAATACCGTATACCGGTCCCATCTTTAATCATCAGTCAGGTCAGTTAGTCAGTCAATCAAATAATGCAGTCACAAACGACACAAAAATAACACCTGTACTTGTTCGCCTACTGCGGGTACCACCACCAGTTCGCCTGTTGCCTGTCCATCCTGAACATGCACGTCATTCGGAGCAACAGCAACATTCTATAGAAAACGCCAAATTTTAGTCACTAGCTCAGTCTTCAGTCAGTCAGCCAGTCAGCCGATCAATCACTCACTCTCTCAGACGACATCTCGATAAAACGTCCTAGTAGTTAGACGGCATCTCAAACAGTGCAGTAAAGCGGGCACTATTCAACTATCCGGACATTTTCGCCGTTATAGGGGAGTAATCATTTGGTGGGGGAAAAGGTACACTAATTCCGTATCGTACCCGTTTAACTATTGTACTTTAGGGGAGTAATGGGCTACTATTGTACTTTAGGGGAGTAATGGCACTCTATTGTACTTTAAGAGAGTAATGGCACTCTATTGTACTTTAGGGGAGTAATGGCATACTATTGTACTTTAGGGGAGTAATGGGCTACTATTGTACTTTAGGGGAGTAATGACTTGTACAGATTTCGGTCGCGTAAAAGGCGCCCGCCGCGAACTTTCTCACTGCCTTTATGAATTTGACGCTCCAATTTTACTATTTTACTTTAGGAGAGTAATCGCACTCTATTGTACTTTAGGGGAGTAATCGCACTCTATTGTACTTTAGGGGAGTAATGGCACTCTATTGTACTTTAGGGGAGTAATGGCTGCCTGTCTGTCTTTGAAGTTGCTGCACTTGTATACATTGTTCTGAGAGCGTTTTAATGAATTCGACATTTACACTTCAAGAATTTTATTATTTAAGTAAACGTCAAGCTACTGGGTAGTATTCTCGAATCCAGTACATCATTTGCTGAAAAATTTTTTCATTGTTATGTGTTCTGCGAAACATATAATTGTAGAGGTATGAAGCAAATAACTCATTAGATGTCCCGTGCAAATGTTTCATGCTTTGTTTTACAGCTTTCCAGGTTGCCTCCATAGACTGTATGTGTACTCTTGGATCATTTGGATCTACAAAATTCACACTATAAAAGGTTCATCTGTTAACAGTAAAATGTGACAAAGGTAAAATGTTTAACAGACCGATGGTTAACCCATAAATGTTGATATTTTTGTGGGATGACTCCATTGAAATTGTGCTGTAAGTTATTGACACCTCTGTAGGCAGCCCATCCATCTGACACAATTAATGTATGTATCTAAGGTAATAGAAAAAAGTAGGTTGAACAGGTGTTATAACAAATACCAGGCTCAATATATTGCTCGATGAGAGGAATCAATGTAGCAGCATCTCTGTGCTCAACAGGGATCAGCATCAAATTGTTTGTTCCTCTTTGCACCATGCCAAAAACCCATTTGTGTTCTCTAACTCTGCCATGGTACTTTGTCATATATGTATCTAAGGTAATAGAAAAAAGTAGGTTGAACAGGTGTTATAACAAATACCAGGCTCAATATATTGCTCGATGAGAGGAATCAATGTAGCAGCATCTGTGTGCTCAACAGGGATCAGCATCAAATTGTTTGTTCCTCTTTGCACCATGCCAAAAACCCATTTGTGTTCTCTAACTCTGCCAACTTGATACTTTGTCTTGTAAAAAACAGACTCGTCAATTTCTACAATGGTATTAGGGCCACCCATTCTAAATGGTCTCAAGTGGTCCTCACACCTAAACATTTTTTGCAATTGCATTTACAATTTAGTGTTGGTTGTGAAATACCATTGTTGGCAGAGTTCACGAAAGGCATTATAGGCCTCTACCACAGAAACATGCGATACGCCAATTTCTTGCTCAACTTGGGATTTTTTACACAGACTGTTGACCACCTGCAACTTCGGTAGACTACATCGCCGGGCAGTTTATTAACACACGTTTTATATTCACAACGCGTTTTTTATTGCCAGTTTTCCAATTTCTTCTCATCATGGTTGGGCAGCTGTCCAACCAGTCTCTTCAAAATTTTACACTATGCTATGAAGAATTCTGGGTAGGTAGGGCACTATACTTTACATTGATGTGACCAGGGTTGTATTCAGTAACAGTTAAAAATTCACGAATGTTAATAACACTGTTAATAATAATAACATCTTCAAATGACCGGTCATAATGGGCACTGTACATTAGAGATGTGCACGGGCCGGGCATGCCCGTCAACGATTTTGGACGGGCCGGGCCGGGCCGGGCACCATTTTCAGGCCCCCCGGGCCGGGCCGGGCCGGGCCCGATTTTGATGCCCATCGGGCATGCATAAAGAACAGCAGAATACAAAAAAACACCTTGATTAGCTTAGCATTGCCCCAAATGAATTCAAAATACGCGCCGTTCTACTGTATGCAGAATTATTTTAACAGAATTTCAGCGTAGGTGCCGTTCCTACACAAGCCTTTACCCCACCTGCCGACCAACGTAATTTTAAGCCTCAATTTGGAGCTCAAGCTTAGATTCAAGTGCACACTTTGATTTCTAAGGTTGAGTGAGCTTCTGCGTCTGGCTTTAAAAAGGGTGTCAAACACCCCCACCCCACTGCCCTGGATATGTAATGTACATTGTATGGTATTAGTACATTGTGCATCATTATCAATGACAAAAACCCCAATATCCAATTCCTGGAAAACAACCCAATACCAGTTCGCACTCTAATTAAAAGCAAGCATAAATTTGAAATTCGCT
>JASANB010004721.1:0-96178 GCA_030248155.1 Sabatieria punctata
GTTTTTGAAATTTCCCCATTTTAGTGCCCTTTGAGCTACAAGGCTGCCCGCTTAGTATGTTATGCCCAATAGCAACACCAATCATTCCTGCAAGTTTCAGGCCTGTACTCCTTGTATTACCGAAAAAAAATAAATTTGCGTGGACCACCCTCATTCCTAGTTTTCGGGTCATAAAACCAGTATGAGTCGGAATTTTGGCACCACACTTGCAGAATATTTAGCCAACCATGTTGTTAATTTTTGCTGAAAATTTGAGCCAAATCGGTAAAGAAGTGACTGAGAACGAAACGTTTGAGTGAAGGCCGAAAAAGCGATGGGACATTTTTTTTATCTATACTGTATAAAAAATTCTTTCATCACCTGTTAAAGATGCTTTTGCATGGATCCGGGAAGCTGACCGTACCAAATTCTGATATTACAATACGTTTCGCAGCTATGTTTCTTTTATAAGCGTTGCTTCGCAGGAATTTAGAACTATAGAACATCTGCAAACTGCAAGGTCAGTGGGTCGAGCAGTTCAGAAACCCGACAAACCTTTCCGTTTTGAATGTGAAACCTTTGAATAAGAGCCATTCCGTCAAACACATGTTGAAATTGGTCATCGCCAATGTTGAACAAACCCGGACCATTTCTGAGTAGAGTGCCACTTACCCAATCAGGAATCTTGCCTTAACACAATAAGTGTAGCCAGCCGAGTATAACTATTTTATATTTTACCAGTTATCACGGCTTCGGTAGGCTGTGAACTTTCCTGATGGTTTTGCAAAAGCTTACTGAACGAAAACTTGTCCATAATTCCTACTCTTGAAAAGACGAACAGAAACCGGACAAACTAGTAGTTCAGAGATTTAAAATTGCTGCCGTTAAACTCGACAACACTTACACTGGCGCTATTGATAAACCATAGAGTCCAAAGGCCATCATTACGTTTGTATTATACGTGTACATACGTACGATTACGATCACATGCTTGAACATAATTCGCTTTTCAAATGTCGAATAGAAACTAAGACTTTTTAGCACTGGACGTATTTTACAAAGCTTAAAACTGCATGCGCAAAAATGCAAGGTGGTAGAGCCCAGGTTTATTCCAGAAAACAAAAGAAACGATGCATTCAAGAGAAGTGGCGTCGTCTAAACATTCGAGTAACTTCTGCTTCTCTCTCTGACGGTCAGAGACGCATAACCAAGCGCGAAAATCACAATAGCCATCGCCAACATTATGACAGAGCCAGAAGCCAGAACCAAAATAGCTTTGGCAATCATTGGTACATACACAACGTTGGCGACAAATGGCCAGCAGACAGAGACAGAGCAGAGACAGAGAGAGATGTATTGGATTTCGCAGAAAAACTAACAAAACTCAGTTTGCGAAAAGGACTACTTAAGTGTAAGCCAGGCTGCGAGGGTGGAAATCCGCTTTGCTTGCCATTAGATAACACTGATTGCTTCAGCCTCTCCTCAACAATCATTAGGCCGAGTTCGGGACAACAGCCAGCCCGCAGATATCGACAACAGACAATTTGGCATTTTCTTTCATGTACCGACCGTTATCGTACAGTAGAGCACGCGGCATAAACCCGTTTTCGGAAATGACCGAATGACCAATCGGCCGGCAGTCACTCAAGCGACAAATAGGGCACTATTTCAATCACTGCAGTGTCACTTTCTTCACTGTTCTGTCTGTCCTATTCGGCTGTCTCATTCCGACCATGCAAGGAAAGCAATTCTGTTTGCTATTTCTGGTGGTCGGAATGGCAGAGGCAATCAGAATATCGTTGAGTGTAGATGCTGTCAAGGAGCAGTGCAAAGGAGAACCCAAGTTCTGCACCGGTCAGGCACTAAATGGAATGTGTTCTGGCGCTGACCAGACAGCCAGAGCAGTCAGAAAGTACTGTCCCTGCACTTGCGACCGAGTGCTGTATCACAGACTGCAGACCTGCTGTGATACTGTCGGAGACCGGAATTTGCGCTTTTGTTTGCCGCTCTGTCGCTACAACACCACCGTAGAAGAGGTGACTGTCAGTCTTTGTTGCTCTGTGTGTTTGTAAGTAGAACTGATTCAGATCGCCACACCGCTGGGCTTCAAATGTCTGTCTCAACTGCAAGTGTGGGTCTATTGCGCTGCTGACAAGCAAAGTGCTCTGGGTTGCTGTCAACGGAAGAGAGTTCCAGCAAAATGTTTGCCGTTTTGTCGCGGCAAACTGCCAACGTGTCAAACGCAGAAGCTGTTCAAATACAAGGGTTGTCTCAACCACATCCAGAAGATCATGCAGTGCCACGAACAGGGTCTTAAGCCGCAGCCTCAGTGGGACCCAGCATGGAAAGGCCAATGTGAGGAGGGAATTGACACCGAGTGATTAATCAGGAACACGTGATCGGTTGGGTTATAATGTCTGCAATTGCAATATTTTCGTAGCGTAAAACATCTGTGCAAACGGAGGCCATCGAAAAAGTTCAAACCGGTTATTACGCGAAGGTGTTCGATAAAAACCGCAGAACGGGTGAGGTTCAGGAACTGTAGGACAATAGTTAACCCGCGGTATCACTCGAGGCTCACTGAGCCAAGTTATTCAAGAGATCAATCGGCGCAATCATTAATCCCGTCTCTTGTACAGGTCGAGGTTATTCCTTGTATTCACTGCCTTTCACATTGCACTGTCAAGTTTTGGTAAGGCTTTTGCTACCGTTTTCAAATACTGGTGACCAGAACGGACTACCGATCCCTATTAAATTTAGTTGGTCAGTGGTCCATTCTACCGGACACACTCGTCCCAAATGTGTGACCTTTTACACACCCAGTCTCTTGATTTTAGTCACTGCCCTTTCTCACAAATAATCAGTTTGTACAATGCATCCCGCGAACGCTTGTTTGGCTGTGATAGCTTTGATAGCTTTACCGGCTAGCTGCAAAGTGTCAATGATCGATTTGACTGCCGACGACATCGCAAAGAAGTGCACCGAAGAAGGTCCGTCGTGTGCTTCGAGAGCAATGAAAGGCGAGTGCTACGGTTCAGACGTGCGCAACAAAGGAATTCGCAAGTTCTGCAGCTGCGCATGTGATATGGTCTACTACGCCAGAATCCAAAACTGCTGCAGAACGGTGGGGGAGGAAGGCATGGAACACTGTCTCCCTCTTTGCAGATACAACACCACAATTCGTGAGGTACCTATAGTGCTTTTGTACGTACGTACTGTACCTCAACGTTTCAGCTCACCACTCCTTTGGGCTTCAAATGCGTCACTCAGCTAAGTGTCTGGGCCTACTGCGTGCAAGACGGGCAGCGGGATGAGGGCGAGGTCTGCTGCAGAAAGAGAGGCGTACCGGAGAGGTGTCTGTCGTTCTGCCGAGGGGACGTGCCTACCTGCGACATTAAACGCATTTTTGACTATCAGCCCTGCCTGAAGCATATGCGAAAGATCCAGCGATGTGCACGAAAAGGTGTCCAGAAAGAACCGCGCTACGATCCCAACTGGAGGCCGGAATGCATCTACTAACTCCATTCTCAGTCGCCTATGCCAAAAAAGTGAACTGTGCTCACGCTAGCTGGGACATTGCAACACAGCAGAGTCATTTTCATAAGTTTGTTTTGTATGTATAGTAGGTAGTAGGTGTTCCATGTACTTGTGCATGCTGATTTGTTCTTATGACCAATGGTGGGCTAGGGCACGCGAAACACGACCCTATTAAACGTACAGCACCGTAGCACATGCATGAAAGCAATCTCAACGTTTTACCGTTAATCTGCTTTTTTGTCCTTGAACTGGTCCGAAGTTCGATCGCTGGCGATCAGAGCAGTGCCTGCGAGAATGAGAGTCAGACCAAACCACCACATCAGAGAGTGCGCCTCTCCAAATATCAAACATCCAATTAGACACTAAACAACTCTAACATGGAAAATGCGTCACTTGGTTTGCTCCCTTACAGTCAGAAGAAAATTAGCAGCTGTGTTCAAGAGAACACATTGCAGCGTCGTTCTGCAGGCAGTCAAAGCTCGCGCTTGAAGCGTCCACATTAGCATGTTGCAGAGGAGATAACAGAGTAATAATGCAACTCGCAATGAAACCGTAACCTAGAGAGAAGGAGAACCGATGACCATTATTCAATTGGGAAACGCATAAATACCAACGACTCATAATCGCGTCTCAGTAGCGGCTGAACTGACTTCAGTACAACTTGAGTATATTCACTGCCAAAAGCCAGCTTGGCTGCCACTGAAGCCAATGAACCAAAACAACCCGCAATCAGCGCGTTTCTGCTCATTTTCTGCCTGCAAAGCTTGCCATACGTACTTAAGGCAACAAACGGAGCTTAACTGGAGTGCGAACAATACTAGAAAACCTAATACCAAATCCCAATACTTGACACCCCAACCTAGCACCCCAACATCCCATACCCAATACTCATACATATAACAGGGGGGTCTGTCTTCCACTTCCACCCTACTTAGGCCAGACCCCCAGATGGGCACCCTCCGAGACGATTTTTCCTCCCTCTCTAATTTCTCTGGCAAGTAATTTTTTGAGCAAATTTTAGCGATTTTTTAGAATTTGAGACACAAAAATTGCCAAAATCTCCTGTAAAACAGCACTTTTTAGCTGTATTTGAGCCCAAATTAGCGATTTTTGACGATTATAGCCGAAAAATTGCGATTTTTGCAATTTTTGAGCGTTTTTTAGTGACAAACCCTCCCTAGAATTTGGGCTCAGACCCCCCGGGCAATGCCAGACCCCCAACTCTTGCCCCTTTGGCGGATGACCTGTTAGGCTAGGCCAAAATCGCATCTTCAGAAATAGCAATAAATTATATCTTTTTGTTTTTGGATCAGAAAGAAGAAAGGTACTGGTGTGTTACTTCGGAAGCCGGGCAATATTACAAAAAATTATCGCATAAATTCTGCTACCTTAGTTGTTTGGTGGTTAAAGGACTTCCGTTATGGATTGAACTTTGATTTAAAAATTCTTTCAAGGTCCCGATCCCGATAGCAAGTATATTGATGGGTTCGTAGTAGTAGTAGTAGAGTAGAGGACAAAAACCCAATAGGTAGGACGAAACATGCGCACAATACCCAATACCTACCTAATATCACTTCGCAGTCTAAACTGAATGCTGCATTTTCAGTGGTTGATCATGTCAGACAGGAAAAAGAGTAAGAAAGAAATAAACAGAAGCACACGTTGTTTAGTTACGAAATAATCAAATTACCGTAGTGCCAATGGTTTCGCGCTGGGACTGCTCCCGATACCAAAAACCTAAACCGAGCCACCTTTTATGTCAACGCCCCTACAGAACAACAGCGAATTAGACGAAAATAAAATTATCAAAAGAGTAATTTAGCCTGAGATCTTTCAAAATTTTTGTTGACAATATTTATCACCAGTTAGTCAGTCAGTCACACTTACCTTAATAATCCCAGAACTCAGCACGCTTCTGATTTTCGAAATCAGTTTCTAACCTGATAATTTTCAACGCGCATTTTAGCCAATGGCCCGGTCTCGAAACGAATCATTTTCGACGAATTATCGCGCGCGATGCGATGCTGAAATTATTTCGTCCGTTCTTTTCTGTTTTTCCCCCTGCAGCTGTGTTATTGAACTTTGGTTGGTTTCGTAAGAACGTCGCTATCCTTCGCAATTTTATTTGGCCACAAGCAATAATAAAGATAACTTGTAGCAGCTGAGTTGTGTACAGTCGATCTGATCAGTCATAATAATAATAATGGTTGCACCGACCGCTGACGAGACCAAGACCGAGCCACAGACAAATGACAACACGGAACAAGAACAAGCACAGGAAGAACCTGTCATGACGAAAGAAGAGTAAAAAAACCCAACTGAGAAATATTTTTCGTTGGTAAAAAAGGGTTGGAATTGTTTAGGAAGATGAAAGAGGCTGCCACTCTCTTCAGTAAAGGCAAGCGTGAGCTCTTCTCCAACAATCTACCAGAAGCCAGCTCAAATTTGGCCGACTCTTGCAAACTTCTGTAAGACGACGGACTTGCCTACCCTATTTTACTGCGTAGAGAAGTCTCTGATTTTTAGTGTTGAAGTGCACGGAGCCTTCGCAGCTGAATGTTTCGAATCTCATTTCTATTATGGCAAGACGCTGCTGGAATTAGGACGTCTGGAGCCGGGCGTCTTCACCAACGCATTAGCCGGAGCCGAAGAAAGTGCGATTTGATCTTTGCAGCAGACATCGTTAAATTCAGCACCAACCAACTTTGCAGTGGAGGCATCTGAAGAAGACGATGATGAACAGGAGAAAGCTTCGGAAGGAGAGGCTGCGAAAGAAGAAACAGAAGAGAAACCAGCGGCTGACCAAGAACAGAAGGAGCAGCAGTTTGAGGACGCCGAAAAGCTTACTGGTGCGTGCTAACTAAACTAACTAACACAAAGTGAGGTTGCTGTTTGCGTTAGCTGATTACTTTCTGCGCTGAGTTTTTTCTTCGACTAGCGAAGAAGCGCTTTCAGAGGAAGAAAAAGAGGAGCTGCGAGAGCAAGTTGAGGAGGCATTGGAAGAGAACGCCGAAAAGCTGGACCAGGGCAAGGACCCGACTGTCGACGAAGAAGAAGCCAACGAGCAGTCGGCAGAGAAGGCGAAACCGGACGGAGGTCCACTGTTGTTGGCGTCCGTCTGTCTGCTGGCATTGATTCTTGCTTTTTAGACGCAAACGGCCAAGCGACTGAGGTGGATGCGGCCGAAGCCGACAAGCAAGGTGCACTTGCCTTTGTTTTTAGTTGTTTGTTCTGCACAGCTTGCTTCTTTGTATCGATCGTTTGCAATTGTGCCATTAGGTATAGATTCTCTGCCCGATTCAGTTGCTTCTTATGCTTTACTCTCATCAGCACCAACAAGATTCTGGGACTGCAGTCCATGTGTCATGGCAGCCGAGGTTACTGAGGTCACCAGTCAGGCTGGAACGAGGGGACTATGACAAGGGGTTGGCCCTTCTCAGGCCGCCGCTTTTTTGGGGAAAGCGATTTGCGATTTTATCTCTTCAACCCCCCTGGCTGAAAAACCACACTTCCCCTGTATTTTCCGCCCCACGTGTGGTTGGTCAATATTCGTTCGTGGTGGAGGTTGCAGTCTCAGATCAGTGCTGGAGAGAAAGAGTTTCCTAAAAGCTAGAGAGATGCAGCTAGTAACAGAAGCGAAGCAGTCGGGAGTTTTGTTAAAAACCTCACAAGACACTGTATTAGCAAAGAGAATAGTGCTAAAAGAAAGTATTTCAATTGCTTGTAGCAATTTCAGAATTTACCGTGCCTCGTACCGTCAACAGCTCGAGAGCTGAGTGTGTTGTTGTTGCAGAAGAAGGTGAGGAGTCGAACAAAGAAGTGGAGGAGACGGCGGAGGCCACCGAAGAAGCTGAAGCGGAGGGTGAGGAGGCTGCAGAAGGTGGAGACGATCCCGATCAACTTTCCAATCTTCAGTTGGCCTGGGAGACGCTGGACGTTGCTCGTGTTATCTGTGAGAAGTGAGTCAACTGTCACGTGAGTGTGTGTGGTAGCCAATCTGAGTGTCAGACAAGAGGGCGGCGAGTGGAAGGAGCGCCTGCAGGACGTCTTGCTGGTCTTGGCCGAAGTCAGCATCGAGGACGAACGCTACGACAAGGCACGCGAGGATCTCGAGACCTGTATTAGTCTGCAAAAGGAAATCCTTCCCTCTGACGACCGGAGACTGGCTGAAAGGTTGGTTTAAATTCGGCTGAGACAGATTTTTCTCCTTCCAGCCCGTCAGGGTTGTGGCACGCGTCTGCAAATTTGTTACTATAGTCAGGCACTTAGCGCCGTTTATGGTACTGGCACCATATCGTACCGGTACCTAGGCTGCTTGCACCGTATATGGTACCCCCAAGTTTGGCCACTGTGGTGGTACCATTACCCCTACCTTTGCATTGGTACCTGTACCGGTACCATATATAGTACCACTCCGTTCAGATTTCTCTGAACGTGGGGGTGCCATATAATGGTTTCGGACGCTGGAGCCACGAGGTACCGGTACCATATCTGGTGTTAGTAGTCTAAGTATCGGTAGCATGTATGGTGCCGGTACCATAAACGGCGTGAAGTGCCAGACTGTAATATGAAGAAAAGTCTGTTCTAGCCAAGCGGTGGTTGTGTTGATCCCAAGCTTATAGGTGGCTAAATTTCTTCATTTAAACACGTCCTGAAATTTATTGTCAAATTGCAACCGTTGTTTTTTTCTGTTTCAAAAACAAGACTGTGCTGTTGCAGTTATTTTCAACTGGGTCGTTTGCTCAATTTGTGCGGTCAGTACTTAGAGGCGGCCGACCAGTTCAAGCTGTCCACGGGCGTTCTTTCGGCGCGTAGAGGTCGGTTTAGTCGACGTTGCTGTTTGACGTTGCCTAGCAACGGCAACTTCAGATTCGTTCAAAGCTCAGCTGGAGAACGCAGAAGATCCGGAGACGAAGCCAAAGCTGGAAAAAGAGACCAAAGAGCTCGATGCGCTCATTCCTGACATTCAAGCCAAGGTGGACGACTGTCTTGAGTCGCACAAAACTGCCGAACAGAGCAAGGCCGAACAGGGTGAAGCCTCCAACACCGACACTGGATTCCAGTCGGAATGCGGCGACGACAAACCCGTTGCCACTGACATTTCCAACTTAGTTCGCAAGCCGCTCAAAGTACGTCTCGTTAACTTGTTTTCTAGCGCATTTTGAATTTGGGTCTGGCTCGAGCTACACTGCGCACGATTATTACTTTTGTGTGTTCATAACGCTCACTGACAGAGCTCATACCCACCCTGATTTTTTGACAATGCATGCATTCCAGACTCAATTTTCTATAAATTGTTTTGACTATCATTATTATTATTATGGCAAACCGTCCCTTGCGATTTTACGGACTTTACCTTTTAGGTTATAAAGCGTTCTAGAAAGAATAGGTTCTTGATCCTAATGTTGAATTATTTTTAGTACAGATTTTAGTTTGGTGTTTGTTTAGCGCAAGGAGGAGTCGTCAGGAGAAGAAATAGATGCCAAGAGAACAAAGGCAGATGCCACCAACGGGACAGCAGACGCGGACACAGCGAATGGAACTGCTGCCACTGAAACTGCTAACGGACACGCCACAGCCGAAGTGGTATGTTGTTCCTTAATTAGATTGAACTTTTTTGACTGATTTTATTTCAGGATTGAACGAATGAAGAACACCGATTCATCAGCAATATCCGCTGCCGTGTTCTGTTTCGCATTTTGATAATCTCTTGTTCGGCTCTGTCACAGCGTACTTATACGGCTTAAAACTTGTCTTTTCATTCAGTAACACTGTCATCATTGCTGCCGCATACACTGAATTCGTGTAGTAAATTTTGTTCTGTTCGTTGGTTCAATTAATTTTTGCTTTCGGTAGCTCCGGCCATTTTTATTGTTGCGTTTCATTGAACTCGCTCAAGTTGATTAGCGATATTCTAGGGCTTCGATGACGGACGGTGAAGAGCCGCAAAAAGCGCAAGACTTTCACTTGTTGCTTGAATCGGAACGTCGGTTGTGCCGCCGACTGAAAGACAACTACGAAGTGCTGAAGGAGAAGTATCGCAGTTTGCAGGAAGAATACTCTCATTTGCGCAGTTGCTTCGAGAAGCTAGAGAAGACAAAAGAGGAAGCTGAGCAAAAATTGCAGCAGGACGTGAATAGACTCAGTTCTGAGTTGGCTAATAAGATAGCTCTACTGGAGAGCGAGCAGACGCAGTCGAAGCTTAGATTCGAACAGTTTAAGAGAGATGTCAAAGCCGAATTCGGTGGACACTTTGGTCGACTGTTGCAAGAAGCAACCGATGAAAGCGAACAGTTGAGGCTGGTGCATTCGGCCGTTCTCGCAGAACGCGCCGCTTTGGCGGCTGAGTTGGAAGCTGTTCAGGCCAAAGCGCAACAAAATGGTCAGCGGTTAACGTCTGAAATTGACTCGCTTAAGTTAGCCTGGAACAGTGAGCGGCAGCAGTTGATTGAACGCATAGATTGCCTGTCGAACGAGGATAAGCAGAATAGACTTGGCATCGAAGTGAAACGACTGACCGATTTGCTGGAGTTGGCCAAACGAGATGCCGAAACCGCTCGTCAGGACGTGCAGCTGGCCGGCTCGAAATCGGCTGAGCTCGCTCGTAAGCTGAATGCTGAGCTTGCCGCACTTAAAGACGAAAGGGAGCGGCTTCAATTTGATCAGACTAAAATAACGGCAGAAAGCTCGACTGTTAAGGACCTTTTGGCTGCGAGTAAAGCTGAGTGCGCACGACTGAGCATTGAGTTGGAGAAATCAAGGAAGGATCGGCTGAACGGCGAAGCCGATTACGAGCGACAGCTCTTGAAACAGGAAACCGAGTTCACGACTCGGCTGTCGGAGTTCAGACAGGAGCGAGGTGCGCTAGAACAGCAACTGGAATCTAGCAACAAACTCGTTACAGGTCAGTTGAATAATTAATACAATGATTGCAGAAAGTAGTATGACACTATACCTTCTTAAGAATAAATACACAGTCAACCCTCCGAACACGAAACTCCGTATAACTACGTACGCTTATGTACATGTCCATGGGGGCGAAAATATTACTCTGCTAAATGCTTCCAGAAGCTGTTAGCAAGCCTTCTGGTGCATTTTTAAACCGCAGAAATCACTATTGGCAACTATGCACAAGCAGGCTTGGTCAAGGCAATTACGCACTGAACCCCAAATTTTCGTTTAAAATATCGAATATTTTGACAAAAGTTTTTTTGGAAAACTAGATTTTAAGAGTTTTTTTAATGAAAATTACGATTTTTTTAGAAAATAATTTTGCCGAAAATATGAACCTAGAGCAAGGGCAACTACGCATGGAGACTTGGCTGTCCCCCTGATCTGCCGCCGACCATGCTAATGTTTAGACGTAGCTTCAACGAGATGCCATAGATGAAACAAAACTCGGTTCAATGTAAAACTTTTGGACTTTTACTTGACAGTTGTAGTTTGTTCTAGTACCTCAGGCGTTTTTTGTAACTATTATTAGATAATCTATCCTCTGCTGTGTTTTGTCTAATCCCATATTTTTGAACCTCGACCGCAAATGTCTGCTTGTTTTAATAGTTACTTAATGATAAAGCAGGTCAATTGGTAGACATGTTTGTTGAGAGCTATGACAGCATTCTTTTATTGATTTCTTTTATTTTTACTTAAGCGCTTGACTATTAGTGTGCATGCGTAAGCATCTACACTGGCAGCTTTTCCAGAATTCCCCAATTCTTTTTCTTCACATTCTAGCTCAAAGTCAGAAACTGCTCGAACTGGAAGAGACTGTTGGTAAGCTGCAGTCGGACTTGAAATCTTTGCCAGTGCAGCCGGTAAAATCGTCAGCGGTTGATCAGGAACCGGACGCGACGGTGTAAGTGTCAAAGTAAATACAATATGCAATATACAGTGGTAGCTATAAGAATGGTTAGCAATGCAACCATTGTAGCCATGGCTAACACCGGTGTAGAGCAACAGTTGCGGCACATTTCTGCTAACGGACCACTGTTGGTGGTATATTAACAGAAAGACAACCGCCGCCTTGTAATCGATTACTATTTTTCGCTTAATTGCTTTTTCCTAATGTTTATCTGAGTGAGGCTCGCAAGGAATGCGCGCAATGAGTACATTTATAAGCGTAGAATTTCAGCCGCCCTGTCGAAGACGAACTTTTCGAGCTGCGGAAGCTGTTGCAGACCAAGGAACTGCAGTGCAAAGAGGTTGAGCACAATTTGCTGCTTCGAATCCGGCAGACTGAATGGGAACGAGACAGAATGGAACAGGAACTGATCAGATTACGGTATCTTGCCGGTTGCTTTCTGTGCTCTGGGTGGACGCCAACCGTTAAGGAAAGAAGTTGAAGAGACTCGTGCGGCGCGCAACGAAGACGACTTTCGAGCAGTTGCCAAATGGAAGCAGACGAAGAAGGAGACGAGTAGTTTGAAACGAGAGCTGAAGGACAAAGAGGAACAGGTGGCCAAAGTGAGTATTCTTTTTTTTTCTCTTCTTTATGCAAGTGATAGGACGTACAGGTGTCCCAAAAACAACTACAACATTACGAACGCTTACTGCTACTGTTCTCTTGGACCGATTCAGTTCGTAAGGGCTCAACTTGTTCAGCTAATCGTATCGTGCCATTTTGCATATCCAAAGTGGATCCTTAACTCCAACCAAAACTCAAAACACATGGCAAATCGTAAACGACACCGTTTTGATTGGTTTGGTACGGTGCTGACGGCCAATTTGAACAGAGTTCGATATTCTCTTGCAACGGTTAAAAATGACGCTCCTTCGAAATGTAGACGCACGCAGAAAACTTTTTGATCAACTGAGATTTGACCCATTTGAAAGCTGTGGAATTTAGCCGTAACTAAAAAGGTGATTGTATTCATCTAGAAACGTTAAGGTGTTTTCATACTCGTGTAGGAAAAGATCGCCAGGCGACTTTTCTGTAGAAAAATTGTCGCTCCGTGTAGTCAAAAATTTTCTGCTCAACAGACTCGCGATCTCTCGCGGCGTTTGGGCGCGTTTCATACTTTAAACGAGTTTTTCTACAGAAAAGTCGCCAGGCGATCTTTTTCTGCAAAAGTATGCATGCGCCTTTACGGTAGCAGCCAAAATGGTGTTTTTTACGAAAGGATTCGCTTCGTGCGGCATTCTTTTATCTTAGCCAGCTTGCCATTCTGCCTGATAACGGCAGCCGTACGAGGCCGAAACGTTGCAATAGTAAAAGCTGTTTTGGTGCCATCCCTCATATCTTTATTTGGTGTTTTTTTACGTTTTGCTGTTTTTTAGTTCTGGCTGGAGTTAAGGACTTCGCTTTGTATTTGTAAAACGGCACGATTTGATGAACAAATTAAGCCCTTACTGAAGTGAATCGGTCCAGCAGAACAGCTGCAGTAAGTGTTTCTAATGTTGTACAAGTAGATATTATTGGGACACCCTGTTGTACGTACTGTACGTAGCTACTTGACACTTGTTACTTTTTGGATTGTCATGAGGTGTCGTTTGAGATATAGTAGTCTAGTCTAGTCTAGTCAGTCGATTGGCCGCATACATGGGCCGGAAAAATCCGGAGGGGGTATGTGGTTTTTCATTCGGAGCTCAAGGTCGCCAAGATTTTGGAGGGGTATAACCGGCCGCGGGGGATTTCGGCCGGCGAGGGGGTATGGACTGGCAAGGGATTGAGGTTTTGACCCAAAATTTCTGTTTTTTTTTTCAAAAAAGGTCGCCAAAATTCTCGGAGGTGGGGGTAGCGCCTACCGGCGAGAAGGGGGTATGGCCGACCGAGGGGGTAAATCCCCTCACTCCCGACCCATGTGTATGGTTGTTCGCACTCTACTCGGCATTTGACGCCGTTTCAGATTAGAGAGCATTTTCAAAGTCTCTTCAAAGATTTGCAACGTTCTCATGACGACCTGTCAGCGCACTGCAATCTACTTGAACGAAAAAGCGCAAAGCTTGCTGTCGACGATAGAAAATCGATGAAGTAAGTTACCAAAAGCATTTCTCAGTAAATTGTAGGAAACAGTCTGTTAGCCCACCTACTAAAGCACACCTTTATTCCTGGATCCACCCCCGAAAATAGCCTTGACCGCCAAAGCGTTAGACTCACCTACAGATTTGAGGACTTTGATGACATCCCCGGAAACGTATTTCCGTGCCATGAGCTGTTTCTGTTTGCAGACATAATCGTACAAGTGGACATCTCAGCGGTTCAGCCGAAGTGGCTGAATTGCGTCGAGAGCTAGAGAAGTGTAAACTGAAGCAGAAGAGGTTCGCCCAGTTGATGGAATCCGGAGAGCGCGAATTGATCAAGTCGGTGCGGTCGGCAGAGAGTGTGCCGGGCATACGTCTCGATCAGTTGGCCACTCCCTCCTCCGACTCCTTGTCCAGCTCGCCTAAGACTCGCTGTCCGAGCTCGCAAAGGAAGTTCGACTGACATTCAAAATTGCCTCCAAAACCGGCCTATATCAAATTGTACGTAGCGCGTTTTTCACTGCCACCGCGAAGAAACTTATTTCGTGCCTGCCTGCCTGTGGTTGGTTGCATTCGGTGACGCAATAATGGCGGCATCCTCAATATCGAACTCATCAGAGGTTGAGTTCACGCGTCGGTGTAGCTCAATTATAAACGATGCCTTCACTGCACTGCACTTGCTCATCGGCCAACAGTTGGGATTATTCCATTCTATGGCAGGGATATCCTCCGCTCAACTCTCGAAAACTTCCGCTCAAATTGCCGAGAAAGCTGGACTTAAAGAAAGGTCGGTTTCTTTTCATATAGTTAAAGCAGTAAAAACAGTAATTTTAATAGTAAATCGTCAAAATCGCTAATTAGGGCTCAAACACAGCTAAAAAGTGCTGTTTTACAGGCGATTTTGGCAATTTTTGTGCCTGAAAGTGAAACTGCAAAAAGATGGCAAAAATTTGCTCAAAAATTACTTGCCAAAAAATTGGAGGGGGTCGGAAAATCGTTTTGGGGGCATCCGGGGGTCAGGCCTAAGTCTGCCATGACTGATCTAGCGACCTTCCAAAGTAAACGTAGCAAAAGAGCAGTGTTCTATCGCGCCTATCAATTCTACTACATCATAGATGTATCTTACACCTTTCCATTTACGAATGTATATAATAATAATATGCAATAATATATTTCAACCATACATGGGCCGGGGGGGTAAGGGGTGGTATACCCCTCCCCCTCGGCCGGCCATACCCCCCCCCTCGGCCGTCCATACCACCCCCTCGGCCTTCCACCCCCCCTCCCGGAGGGAGAAAATTTCGCTTATTTAACCCTCCGGAAATGACCACCCCAAAACGGGCATATCCCGGATTTGATCGGTTCGCTGTTCGGAACCAGACCCGAACAAAAAATCCGGGCTCACGAGCCCGGATTGGGTAGGTTCGAAACGCTCGTTTTGTTCGGATTGAAAAGTTCAGAAAAGACATGACCTTTTAGAATTCAAGTTCGGATTGCGTCGAAAACGAACCAAGATATCGACGATGAAATGAACCTATTTCGATAAACAGATGAACATTTCCATTGAGAAATATCCCCGGATTTGCTGTCAACCGAACTATTCATCTGAACCATTTATACTCTCGGATTAGCCGATCAACAGAACATCTGATGTGAACCATTAATCAAACTCCCGGATTAGCCGGTCAACAGAAGATCGAAATACAAATACAAGCCGGCCGCTTCCAACTGCGAGCACGCACCCACAGCAAATACAAACCCGGAAGATCCCTGAATTGGCAAACAAAGCACTAAGCCTCTCTGTTTAAAAAATCCCCTACACAGCAATCTACACGCTACTTGCAATGTGCCATTACCTAAAGAGGACTTCACAGTGCGTACTGAACAAAAATTTCATATTTAGAAAATCAGATACGGGGTGGAACTGACCAGCAAGGCAAACACAAATCATCTACATGTAATAGACAGCCAACTACTGCACATCAGAAAGGTTCTCTTGACCAAATTTATGTTGGTTCTTTTGGAAAGGTTATCTTTGACCGCATTTATAGGTACCGATCTTCAGGTTGGTTCTTGTTTGTAGGTTCAGGAAATTGCGTACATATACATGAAAAGCCCATTTGTAATGGGTCGGTTTGGGTGTTTTGGTTCATGTGGAAAGGTACAGAATAACATGAACATACACAGTGGATAAGTACGGATGAGTCCTCAAGCGGGCTTTTCGAATCGGGCATATATAACGAGGAAAGTTCGGATTTGGAAATACAGAATATTTTTCCGAACACGTTCGGATGAAGTTTTTTGAATGTTTGGTTATATGTCCGTGGCAACTATAATTTCCCGGTTATTTTCATAAGGTTAAGGCAAAATAGGCGTTTTTTGGCCTTTTTTCGGGGGGACCCCCCCCCCCCCCCGAGGTCTCAACCCCCCCACCCCCCCTCCGGATTTTTCCGGCCCATGTATGATTTCAACTGTGTTATAATAACCCTAAGGTGTTGCTAAGCTTGCTTACTGCAATAATATGGATCTCACAAAATTATGCTGGAGGAGGAAACCGGAATATGAGGGGAGGGAAAGGAGGGAAACGGAAATGGAAACCGGAACACGCCGGCCCATGTATGGCTGAGGGGTAGTTCATAGCATGTTGGGGTGGATCCCAATTTGGGGGTAGGCAAACCCCGTGGCCCATGTATGCACTGGTGTGCGTGTGTTTTATATGTGCAAACCACATGGCCCAAGTGTATGAGGGTAGAGACAGTGCTGTGATTTCAGATACGTGAGGGAATGGCTGCGCGCGCTTGTTTGCTGCGATATAGTTGATTGCGACGAGTCGGGCACCCAGTTCTGGTTGTTACCCGAGAGAGCTGCAGTCTTATCCGTCCCTCTCACCGGGGCCAATCACATCCCTATGTACTGCAAAGTATTTGACTCTGTGCTGGAGTGCTTCAAATTGGACGGACCAGCCGGTATATACCATCGACTTTGTACGCGAAAGATAGCGTATTGCTGCGTTTAGGCACTGGCTACGACAAATACGAAGAGTTTCACGCAGTGATGGACCGATACTCGTCCAGTTACTACCGAAGGTACTTGCTTTCGGACATAATTCCTCAGGTGCCCTCTCTCTGTCCAGCTTTGGACTCTGCTATCACTTGTTTGGACATCGGCTGTGGCTCGGGCGCTATCACTGCACTGCTTGCCGGTCGCTACCCCGACAGTCATTTTGTGGGCGCTGACTTTTCGGCCGAAGCCATTGCGCGAGCGTCAGAAAAGACCGAAGACCTGAAGAACGCCGAGTTTATTGTGGCTGACGTGTGTCAACTGCCCAGCGACTGGAGCGACAGATTCGATTACGTTTCTGCCTTTGACGCCGTGCACGACCAAGCCTATCCGGACAGAGTGCTGGCGGAGGTGTTTCGAGTTCTCAAGCCCGGAGCTCTGTTTAGTGTGGTCGATTTCGACTCCACCAGCAACTGTTACCTAGACAAGCGCCAGATTGACGATTGCATATTCGGCTATACGGTCAGTCTCTTTCATTGCATGCCTGTTTCGCTCCACTTTGAAGGCGGCATGGGACTGGGCGCTATGTGGGGCAGACGCGTAGCTGAAAAGATGTTCTCCTCCGCAGGATTTCTTGTGCAACTCGTCACTCAATTGCCTGATAATGGTGGTGTTCATTTCATTTGTCGGAAGCCGCCTGCCTAATGCATCTTCCAAATCCACCTCTACATGAAAATGTAAGACCGAGACGGGGCAAAAGATCTCTAGGGTATATTAGTAGAGTAGAAGAGGCAATAATTCCTGTTGGTGCTGGTCTTTGTTTCTTGATATTCACTGTCTTGCGCAACACGAAAACTTGTTCGAGTTAATCGGAATAAACCCGTTCACTACTCTGTATTCGTTTATGCATTTGTCTGGTTGTATCCTTCGGTTCATACTGTACTTTGTTGACTAGTTGAGTTTTGCAGTACTTGTATCGATCTAGATGGCAGATGAGCAGAAGGCTGCTGTTTTTGAGGCAGCGTGCAATCGCCTCATGTCCGGCAGTTTTGCTGCACTTGCAGTTGTGGTAGGAAATCGGGTCGGACTCTTTCAAGTGCTGGGCGATGTCACTTCGGCGGCGTCTCCGAAAACTGCCGGTCAAATCGCTAAGGCTGCCAACCTAAAGGAAAGGTTAGGGCTAGAATTTATGTTTGTGTCTAGTTATTGTTTCGAGAAAAGAAGTAAAGTGCATTTCAAAAATGAGCGACCTGGCGGTTTTCTGCGAATTACTCGTTTCGGGTGCGACGGAGTGCTTTTTGCCTCGTGCTCAAAGTTGTGGAGGGGTTCGAGCTCTGTACTACGGTGTAGCCTAATCTGCGCAACGTTTCCTCGTAACGTTATTCGCGAAACGGAAAAACTCAGGTTTTTCAGTAGCTGGGCTGAATGCGATTTTTTCAGTGATGCCTCGTGCTCAAAGTTGTGGTGGGGTTCGAGCTCTGTACTACGGTGTAACCTAATTTTAAACAAAACAGTCCACACACGAGGGTTGCCAGGTTTCAAAGGCAGTTCACTCCTAGAAATACCCTAAAAACCTCCTAGAAACTCCTAAAAATATTAAAAAATCCTAGAAAAAACTCCTAAATGTTAAAGGACTTAAAATTTGGTGAGCCAGACAGTTTACCAGTGGCGTATCCAGGATTTTTCAGAGGATGAAAATTTTGAAGTCGCCAGTGTGAGAAAATTTTGAAAATTAGCCTTCAACAACGCATTTAAACGGTCTTCTGAGCGTAAACTACACAGTTTTAGTACGTAATTCATTCGTTTCTCCAATTTTTTTAAAAATTTTTCTTCCTACCTCCTTCGCAAAAGGGCCACCGAAAATCTTCGTGAATACGACGCTGTAGTTTACTACTAAAATATAGTGTAAAAAGGTTTGAAAATGCTTTGAAATCGTTCGATATCAATCAATCTGAATCAATGCCACAGTAGAAATAAAGTAAACACATGCAAAAAAAGAAAGCTAAAAATTCTGCCTTGAGCCCATGAGTTAGGATTTTTTCATTGCTATCCGTCAAATCTTGAACCTACAACTCCAGGCAAAATTAGGTAATACAGGTGCAAGGTTAGCTGAATCATCAATTTAAGTAAGTTTTACTGTGTTAGCCAAGCCAATCATTAATCTATCGCGAAATTTGTTTGCTGAACCTACAATATGCTGAAAATCCTAAAAAAAATCCCAGAAAACTCCTAGAAAAATCCTAAAAATGAAAAACTCCGACCCATACTTTAAAAACTCCCAGAAAAGCCTCCTAACTCCAATGTCAAAATTTTCCTCCAATCCCAAATAAAAAACTCCTAGATCTAGGAGGAAAACTCCTAACCTGGCAACCCTGCCACACACAGAACCACATATTACAGTACCCGAATGGCTGCAGAAGCAGAAGGTCCTGAAAACTATTCAAAACAGTGCAATGTACATTTCTAACCACAGTGGAGAGCTTAAGCTATGATATTAACACCATGTTGTGAATTTCAGCCAAATAGGTTGAGTTGGTCGCAATATATTTCAATCACGCCTACAGAGATCTGAAAATCGCCAAAAATGGCCTTGTTTCGATTTTTGTCAACTTTGACGGTCGATATCTTTGGAATCGTTTGACCTAATCAAAATAAATACATTTTCGAAATCCCTATGGTCTGTAGATTCAGATTCACTGAAAAAAATCGCATTCAACCCAGCTACAGAAAAACCGGATTTTTTTCCGGTGCACAAGTTTGCCAAGACTCAAGGTAAAAAGCGCTCCGATGGACCCATAAGGAGTTATGCGGAATGAACCGTCAGGTCGCTCATTGTTTAATGTACTTTAGTAAAAATCGCATTTGACTGTATAAACGGAGGGGCGGACCCATTTTATCTGAACGGTCGTTTGTGTTTGGTCAGGCTAATCAAGTCAACAGCGGTGCAGAAGCCGAGCTGAGCAGCTATGTAGCATGCATGTCTTTTAAGGTCTGAGACTTGCAGGTATGTGGAGGAATGGTTAAAGATGCTGGTTATCTCGGATATCGTCAGCTGCGATCCGTCTGGTACTAGCTTCTGGTTGGAGCCATACAAAGCTCGAGTGTTGACTAAATTGGACGTTGTTATGCCTGGCGAATTTTTGCTCCTGCTCACCGGGGTGACGGACGAATTGACCGATTGTTTTGATCCCAGCGGACCGCGTGGTACTTTTTCTTTCTAACGTACTTCGTTAGTCAATAAAAAGGCCGTTTTTTATCTTTCAATCAAGTTGCTTGCACTATTTGCAACTGACCTCAGTACCATACATGTAACAGGTCATCCGCCGATGGGGGGAGGGGGGGTCTGGCGCCGGCCGGGGGGTCTGAGCCAAAATTTTGGGAGGAGGGTAGGGCACTAAAAAACGCTCAAAAATCGAAAAAATCGCAATTTTTGGGCTACAAATCGCCAAAAATCGCTAATTTCGGCTGAAATACAGCTAAAAAGTGCTGTTTTCCAGGCCATTTTGGCAATTTTAGTGTCTGAAATTGTAAAAAATTGCAAAAATTTGCTCAAAAATTTACTTGCCAGAAAAATCGGAGGGGGGGTCGGCGGAATCGTCTCGGGGGGCCATCCGGGGGGGTCTGGCCTAAGTCGGGTGGGGGGCAGACCGCCCAGACCCCCCTGTTACATGTATGCTCAGTACAGCCCGCGCTCTTTTGAGAGCTGTTTTTTAAATGTCCTGTTTAACCCTTTCGAATTTACCTATGCATGCATGCACCAGCATGAACACCACGAACATAAAAAATGAGTTCGTCTTAAAATATTTGTGTTCGCCAGTTTTCCCGATAAACCCCCGAATACCAGCCGAACACAACATGAACACAAAAATCGGCGATGCGAACAGCCCACGAACACAAAAAAATCGACGATGCGTATGCAAGACGGACACCCCGAACGCCTCCCCGAAGACTTTAGGAACATTTTAGAGACACTTTAGTGGCGCTCTATGGACAATTAGAGACACTAAAATTGCTAAAATCGCCTGTCTTTTAAGCTGTATTTAAGCCTCTTTTAGCGTTTTTTGACGACTCTTAGCCCAAAATTTCAATTTTTTGCGATTTTTCAGCGTTTGTAGTACCCAACCCCCTCCCTAGAATTTGGGCTGGCGGGTGTTGGGCCCCAATACCGAATACTAACTGGGACCTATTAAAACCGAAAACAAATCGATGTTGACCTGAAAAAAATCGGAAACGTTGATCGATGATTAGGATTAGGAAGTTTACTGGTCTCCGAACTGAGAAATTATGTTCGTTTCAAGGGTGAATTAGAAAGAATTAAACAACCCCTTTCTGTCATCAGGCGCAACGGCAGCTCCGGTTCGGTTCGGATTGCACAGCCTCTCTATGTTTAGGTATCCCTTACTCGTCGTACGCCAAATTCCACAATTTGATGGCGTTGCAGTCGACTCAGTTTTACGAAAGTCTACTGATTCCTACAATAGTGCCGCAGGTGCCTGGACTGGTAGAACAGCTGCAGTCGGGCATTCAGTGTCTCGATATCGGTTGTGGCACTGGCGTCTGCAGTCGAGTTCTGGCTGAGAACTTTGCGAGCAGTCACTTTTATGGCGTGGACATATTGTCAGAAGGACTGGAGCTAGCCCGGCAAGCTTCTGCTCACCTGTCGAATGTCACTTACCTGCAAGGAGACGCTGCCAAACTCGGTGCTGACTGGTCGAAGAAATTCGACTACGTAAGCGCTTTTGACGCCGTGCATGACCAGGCCTACCCTGAGGTTGTGTTGGCCGAGGCTTTCCGAGTATTGAAACCGGGCGGCAACTTCACTATGGTCGATATAAAAGGCACCAGTAACGTTTTCACTGATAAAAAGGAGACGCGCAACGCGATTTTCGGTTATGCCGCCAGTCTTTTCCATTGTATGCCCGTTTCGCTCTATTTTGAAGGAGGCAGAGGGTTGGGCACTATGTGGGGTAAAGAAAAGGCGCTGCGGATGTTGGCAGACGCCGGATTCAAAATTGACAATGTTATTACGCTGCCTGGAGTAGTAGAAAATCTACATTACGTATGCAGAAAGCCTATTAGGCACAAACTTTAGACTGGGGTTAGTCTTGCTTGTACTGTCATACAGAGTCACATTGCGCTGTGATAGAATAAACTTTTGTTAGCTGCTACTGCAATCGCTTTGTGTTGAAAAAGTGTTGAGCACTACACATACTGTTTGTGTGTACTTGTTCTCAAGTTGAGTTTCTGTGGATTTTGCAGGACTTGTATCGATCTAGATGGCAGATGAGCAGAAGGCTGCTGATTTTGAGGTAGCGTGCAATCGCCTGATGTCTGGCAGTTGTGCTGCACTTGCAGTTGTGGTTGGAAATCGGGTCGGACTCTTTCGAGTTCTGGGCGATGTCACTTCGGCGGCGTCTCCGAAAACAGCCGGTGAAATCGCTAAAGCTGCCAATTTAAAGGAAAGGTCAGAGCCAGTTTATGTTTGTGACTATTTCGAGGAAAATATGACTAGTAAAATTAATAGTGTCGGTGCCATTATCTGAACGATAGTTTCTGTTTGATCGCTCTAATCGGATATTCAACTCAGTGGTGCAGTAGGTAGCATGCGTGTGTTCAAGTTTTGAGACTTGCAGGTATGTGGAGGAATGGTTAAAGATGCTGGTTATCTCGGATATCGTCAGCTGCGATCCATCTGGTACTAGCTTCTGGTTGGAGCCATACAAAGCTCGAGTGTTGACTAAACCGGAGGTTGTTATGCCTGGCGAATTTTTACTCCTGCTCAACGGGGTGACGGACGAATTGACCAATTGTTTTAATCCCAGCGGACCGCGAGGTGCTTTTTCATTTCTGATATACTGTACTTTGTGAAACAGAGAACTATAACGCAGAAGACACAGGCGCAGTTCGCTTTTACAGAGATAAACTGACTGAGGAAATTGTTTCCGATAGGATGCTTTTGAGGTGAACGTTGTCATTAGAGCCTGTGCGGAGACCACAGACTGTTTCGGCAATTCTATCAGAAAAGCGTCCCATGTGGTGTCAGGCTCAGGGCAACCTTACCTCACGTCAAGTTGCAACTAAAGTCTGTTAAAAAATAGCGCAGATTCGGATTTGCTGTCTGCTTTAGCTTTTTAGCTGTGATTACATTAGGTGCAACGGCAGCTCCGGTTGGGCACCCATTCCACTATCTCTCTATGTTTAGGTATCCCGTACTCGTCGTACACCAAATTCCACGGTTTAATGGCGATGATGTCTACTCGGTTATACGAACACCAGTTGATTCCTACAATAGTGCCGCAGGTGCCTGGACTGGTAGAACGGCTGCAGTCGGGCATAGAGTGTCTCGATATCGGTTGTGGCGCTGGCGTCTGCGGTCGAGTTCTGGCCGAAAACTTTCCGAACAGCCGCTTTTATGGTGTGGACATATCGTCGGAAGCAATAGAGACAGCGCAGAAAGCTACTGCTCACCTGTCCAATGCCACTTTCCTGCAAGGAGACGCTGCTAAACTATGTCCTGATTGGTTGAAAAAATTCGACTATGTAAGCGCTTTTGACGCCGTGCATGATCAGGCCTCCCCTGAGGTTGTGTTGGCAGAGGCTTTCCGGGTATTAAAACCGGGGGGCAGTTTCACTATGATCGATATAAACGGCACCAGCAACGTGTACAAAGACAAAAAGGAAATACCGAACGCCATTTACGGCTATACTGCCAGTCTCTTCCATTGTATGCCCGTTTCGCTATATTTTGAAGGAGGCAGAGGGTTGGGCACTATGTGGGGGAAAGAAAAAGCGCTGCAAATGCTGACAGATGCCGGATTCAAAATTGACAGTGTGATTTCGCTTCCTGGACTGATGGAAAATCTACACTATGTGGGCAGAAAGCCTTTATAGATCTGAATGGGATGTAGATGGGACTTTAGAGAAATTGTGGTTAGCTTTGGTTTTTGGTCTTGTACTCTACTACCTATTTACTTCGCACTCTGATAGAATAAACTTTTACTGCTTTTGAAATGGTGTTCTTTTCAATGTGTTGAGCGCTATATATCACTGTCGTATACTTAATCATTTTGGCGTGCGGTACGTGCGTTGTTTACGGTCGTTGTCTTAGGAATGTCTAACGATTTGTCCCTACCACAGCAAGCTGTTCTGGTTGCCTCGGAACCGATGCCTGCAGGTTCGGCAACCGTTCTGGGATACGACTTTAATACTGGCATCGACTTCGAGAGCCTGCTCGATTCTTACCTGCTTTCCGGCTTCCAAGCTACCAGTTTTGGCAAAGCAGTGCAGGAAATTAACAAAATGATCTCGGACCGCCAAGCGCCGTTCATACTCGATGAAGGTTCTGCCCAAAGCTGAGAACGATTTCTTTGCAACTTTGTCTTTCTCCAGGCGCCAGCGAATGCTTTAGCTTCCCGGAAGGCAGAAGAAAGACCGGTTGCACTATATTCCTCGGCTACACCTCTAACATGGTGTCGTGTGGGTTGCGTGAGGTAAGCGTACAGTACGTACGGATGCAGTTTAGAGTGCTTACTGATTAAGGTGATCAGGTTTTTGGTGCAACACAATCTGGTCGATTGTCTAGTAACAAGTGCCGGCGGGGTGGAGGAAGATCTGATCAAATGTTTGGCTCCAACGTACCATGGCGACTTTTCGCTCAGAGGGGTGGAGCTGCGCAAGAAAGGTCTCAACAGAATAGGCAATCTGCTGGTGCCCAACGATAACTACTGCAAGTTCGAGGACTGGCTGGTGACCAGTGGTCGACTGGACCGGTGTCTGCAAGAGCAGCAGGACGACCCGCAGCTCAACTGGACGCCCTCACGACTGATCGATCGGCTAGGCAAAGAAATCGACCACCAGTCGTCTATCTGCTACTGGGCTCACAAAAACAGAATACCCATCTTTTGTCCCGGTCTCACTGATGGCTCGTTGGGAGACATGCTCTACTTTCACTCGGTGTCCAACCCTGGACTCAGATTAGACATTATTGAGGTACTGCAGTCAGACACTTAACGCCGTTTATGCTACTGGTCTGGTACTATATCCGGTGCCGGCACCTGGGCTAGTGGCAGCATACCGTATAAAGCACCGGCACCATATATCATACCCCACGTTCTGGGAATGCGGTGGCATCATATGGCACGAAATCTGAAGGGAGTGGTAATTATACCGGCACAAGTATCAGTACCAAAGTAGTAGTACCAAAGATCGTACCGTACCACCACCATGGCCGAACGTGGTAGTACCATATGGTGCCGGTGCTATTTATCGTGCTACTAGCCAGTGCCTATACCTAGGCTAAAGTGCCCGACTGTACTGGCCAAAATTTCACCTTTATGTGCAAGTGGCGAAGAGAAGATTGTAGGACGTGCGTAGACTGAACGATATGGCTGTGCGGTCTGTAAAGACGGGGATGATAATATTGGGAGGCGGACTGATCAAACACCACATTTGTAACGCAAACTTGATGCGGAATGGAGCCGACTACGCTGTCTACGTCAACACTGGCCAGGTACGGCAAGTTCTTTTTTACACAAACTGAAACAGTGCTACTTCACATACTTTACAGTAGGCTATTGAACTGAAACCTTAAAATATACCCCCGTTCCCCTGACGTGATTTGCGGCCATTTTTCTGATGATTTCGCAGACCAGGATTTGGCTTTCAGTTATCTTGCGTAGTTTACCTATGTAGTAGGTCTAGCCTAAAACCTACGTACTGTACGTAACTCTATAGGGGAAAGAAATGTTAAAAGTTAGATATGTGCTGGAGTGCGTAGTTGAGAATCGAACCTGGCTGGCACGTTTAGATCGCTGGTCCAAATTATGCTACGCGATGAAACAGCTTATATAACCCACCCATTTACAGTAGTTGTGTTGTAGAAGTTTAAATATGGGCGGGCTAGGCCGTTTGTCCGACTATACACCCTACTCAAACAGAACTCTACAATCAAGTAACAGAGAAATAGCTATCAATCACTGAATCACAGATAACAAAAATTACAAAACAATTACAACCAGCGTTTGTTGGGAGGTCTTGTCATGGCACTCTTATGGTGAGTGTGCGATAGTTAACGAACAAACCTTTTTCGCCACTGACTCTTCGTTGACGCAGCTCTCAGTAGACTCTCTTTAAAGCCTAAGTCAAGCCGCCTGACGATTAGCCAGTAATTCTGCGGAGCGCATGAGTCCTAAGGTGCGTACGGAAACGTACGTAGATAGCCGGTCCGAATGTCAGTGCCATGTAGGCATCTTTCTGTTCAGGAATTCGATGGATCCGATTCTGGCGCCAGGCCTGACGAAGCTGTCTCCTGGGGTAAAATAAAGCCAACAGCAACGCCAGTCAAACTTTACGCTGACGCGTCTCTGGTCTTTCCTCTGATCGTTGCCAGAACATTTGCCAAGACCTTTCATCAATTAAACACAGCTGAAGAACAGAACTAAAACTGCACCTGCTTTGTGTGATTGCAGACCTGCTCTGTTTCGTGAATGCCTTGCTTGTTTGTGCTAGTCGAAGCTGAAATGAACTTTACTTGGAACGGTTGTTAGAAGGCGTTCTGTCAAAACGGCAAACGTATACGCACGTACGGCGTAGCAGCATGACAAAAATGGAAGCTGAATTGCGTTACGGCCACACCACGAGGACGGCAAATCAATTTGGCAGTCGAAAAAGCGACCGAAATTAAGTAACAATCAACGACCGACGGCTATTTTCTGCTTGCCAGCTCTCGGCGCCTCAATCCCTCAAGATTATCGAATGTTCGACGACAACTCTTTTGCCTCTGCACACACATACGTGTCTATGTAGAAGGATGGCGCGACGTCAGCCGGTCGAGCTGGATGTGGGCGGGCGCGTCTACAAAACAACCATACAAACGCTGCGGCAGCAAGCCGGAAGTTATTTCGACCGACTCTTCTCTGGGGAGTGGCGCGATCTCATCGACAAAGACGGTAGGGTGCGTCTCTTTCTCGACAGAGACCCGGACGCATTTGCTTACGTACTCGATTACCTTCGCAACGGTCCCTTGGATCTGGTGCTGCCCTCCGACCTGGAAATGAGACAGCGAGTGAGAAGAGAGGCCGTCTACTACCAACTCAAGCCACTGATCGATGCCGTTGACGCCGAACACATTCCCAAACTCAGAGTGCGCTTCTGCAGTGCAGTCGCCAACTCCAGGTATGCATGCATACCTTGCGGCACGTTACACACGCGTGCGTATCGCCCTTCTTTCACTGCATAGCTGCTAGCTTCTAGCATGCTTCGACCAGAATGTTCGCTCCGACGGCGGTGACAACGAATTTTTCGGTTAACTGAGGGAGCAACCCTATGGTCTTCCCGGTGGGGTGAGCCTGGTTTGAGTCTGGATTGGCCACTAAGAATGACGCTGATGCGGTCTCCGATGATCCATGCAGCTTGCTTTCCTCTCTGTAGCTTTGGTGAAACGGCAGATCCAGTCGGTTTCCATTTACCTACTTGCCACCCTTCACCCAGCTTTCAGTAGCGTTAGTTTGGCTTTATGTCGACTACTTCCCAGAATCGCTTTGATCGGCTTAGCCCAACAAAAGAACGATTTTAGTGCTGTACCCTTGAACCTGTAGTGCTCACACCCCAACCCCCTTCAGCGGATGACATTTACGTACATTGAGATTGGGAAGGATAGTTGCGTCATTGCTGTTGCGCCATTGCTGTTGCGCTGACTGTGCTAGCATGATTCGCTTTCCATGTTTTACACAGCACAAAAAGTTCAACGGACATAGCAAAATGTGTGTTGTAACTGTAGAGGACCCGTTAGTGACTGCCGGCAGGATACTGTACGTCGCTGTTTTACAGAGAGTCTGAAGTTGTGGTGCTGAGCTACGCACAAGTAAAAAGCGTACCGGGAAACCGACTGGAACGCCTGTTCTTTGGCGATTTGGCCTCAGTGGATGCCGGGGACGCGGACACCGAGCTGAAAATCGACGATGAAGGCTGCTACGTAATCGAAAGACAGAATGCACGCTATGCTGCTATGGTGGCAAAGTATCTGAAATACGGAAAGGGCGCGCTGGTCTGCGTGCCTGACGGCTGTCCTCCGTTCAGCAGTCTCGACTGTAAACTGTTGCTAAAGGAAGCCCAGCACTTCAACATCGTCAACATAATGCAGGACTACGCCGAAATAAGATGTCAATTGGCCGATACTCTTTACGTATGAGCATTTTAGGCTTAGTAAGTCGGTAGAAAATAGGTAGGCTAGTTAGTACAGTTAGACCTCCATACTGCGCAACGCTCCGAATCTCCAAGTGCAGAAAAGATCTAATTTTGCTACATTTTGACCTAGTTTTAGTGAGCCTTATTTTCTAGTTGCACTTAACCAAAATGTGCTATAAGTGTTGCACTAATGGCGGCTCGACAGTATTACAGGATGTTTGCCTCAGTTCATTCTTTCATCTATTTTTTATCACTTTTATTCCGAAATACACCCACAATGATAACAGCGTACAATGAATGATGTGATTTTTCTTTTTTCAGTATACCGTCAAAACTAGTGTCCTGTTTTACCATAGTAAACGTTATACACGAAAAGTAGCGCAACAATAACCTACTATCGTTTTTGAAACTGGACAAAAACGGTTGGTTGGCGGTTAGCTGCATCGAGAGACCGAACTTAGCTGATGACGGGTTCGTTTCTTGACTAACCACCCGAACCTTGCTCTTTTTGTGATCAGCAGAACAAAAACAAAGACACTCTAAGTAACATACGCGGCTACCACCGACCGCACAGAGGCCGGTAGCCAAAAAAAGAATGATCAGAAAAATCATCACGAGTAAAAAATCACACAACGAAGCCAGGTTGAATTGAATGAACAAGTCGATCGAGGCCTGCTGCATCTGATTTCAGCAACAAAAGATCTGAGTGGCCAGAAAAACTAAAGAAAAGCTCTGATGAAAAATGTGCTCAACAATTACGAACTGTTCCGAAACAGATAGAGAACACAAAACTCCCGTATAGCTTATTTACAACTACATTGCATCGGTGCGCAAGATCGATTAATTGGTCTATTGGCAGACATAAAGAACTAGCAAGACTGGAAAACTGAAATCAGCAATTTCGACCAGTTAGAATTGCGTCCTCGATTAGCAAGCCGACAGAAAATGAGCAGTAACTCCCGACAAAGATTTTGGCTTTTGTGAGGATCGGGCAGAAACGACGCCAAAAGTCAGGTTAGCAGCACCAACAAGCCCACAAGGTCTCTCATTCGATCGAAGCGGACAGAAAGTACGGTAGCCCAAATTAACGCTAGACTAGTAGGGCCTCGGTATACCGATTCTACAGAACTGAGCAAAGGCCAGCCAAGTTGCGAGCGGTCCGGTCCCTCCGCTTAATAGTTACCGTTAGAACAATGGGCGTGGGGCGTGCAAGCTATCACAAAAGTGGGGGACCGTAAACTCAAGTCAAACAAAACGGAAAGGACAGAAGACACACAGAGCGTGTACGTTAACGGCGTGACCCCCAAACTTGACAGAGAGAGTGAGAGAGAGAGCAAGGAACTTGCCAACCTGCACGGCGAACTAAAGCTTCAGTTAAAGATTTGGAAAGAAACAAGAAAATACGCGCGAAAACTGCTTGATGCAAACTTACAAACACAAAGTATGTCGCAGAACTGAACGTGCTCATACATATACTCACTATTTACAGTAGATAACAGAAAGAGAGAAAGAAACGTCACCGCTTCCCTACAATAGACTGCCCACTGGCTACCACCGCTTGACTGAGGCGGCGAGCGCCAGCCAATTCTTGAGACAGAGCGAGAGAGAGAGAAAAAACATGATGATCGACGCAACAATCCGATTGAGAAAAAATCAATAATCAATAATAATAATAATAGTAGCAGTAATAATAATAATAGCATAATAATAATAACATGTTAATTCTCAATGAACTGAAGGAGAAAAACGCGGGGCGACTAGCGTTTCAGTTGGCCGGCTAAGCGTCGGTGCCTAGTTCCAGATTTTCAGGAAACTGTCCCAACTGCCCGTACAAACTGCCATGCCGTCTTCTGTCACCCCTAGACAGCTGACACGGTTGTCGTGACCAGCAAGCACCCCTGCAACCGATGTCACTGACACCTCGCCATACACAGCAGACAGACACTGATCTCTCGACATATTAGAGTAGAGGCGATACCATCGTTCCTATTGAGGCCAGGTATCGCCTCGAATTCAGACAGACAGACAGACTGACTGACTGACTGACTGACTGACTGACTGACTGATACCATATGTCGAGAACATACATGTAACAGGTAATCCGCCGATGGGGGAGGGGGGTTGGGGGGTCTGGCGCCGGCCGGGGGGGTCTGAGCCAAAATTTTGAGAGGGGGGTAGGGCACTAAAAAACGCTAAAAAAATCGAAAAAAATCGCAATTTTTGGGCTAAAAATCGCTAATTTGGGCTGAAATACAGCTGAAAAGTGCTGTTTTGCAGGCGATTTTGGCAATTTTTGTGTCTGAAATTCTAAAAAAATTGCAAAAATTTGCTCAAAAATTTACTTGCCATCGGAGGGGGGTCCCATCCGGGGGTCTGGCCTAAGTCGGGCGGGGGGCAGACCCCCAGACCCCCCTGTTACATGTACGGTCGAGAAATCTGGTGACCATAGAACATATGTACATGTAACAGGGGTCTGCCCCCCACCCGACTTAGGACAGAGCCCTCCCCCGCGACGATTTTTCCGAGCCCCCCCCCCCCCCGATTTTCTGGCAAGTAATTTTTCGAGCAAATTTTTTAGAATTTCAGGCACAAAAATTGCCAAAAATCGGCTGTAAAACAGCCCTTTTAGCTGTATTTCAGCCCAAAGTAGCGATTTTTTACGATTTTTAACCGGAAAAATGCGATTTTTAGCGTTTTTTTAGTGCCCACCCCCTCCCAAAAGTTGGGCGCAGACCCCCGTCCGACGGATGACCTGTTACATGTAAGCGATAGAAGCAAAGAGATACCGGCTCTTTCTTGCCGCATACTGTCCCAGACGTTGCAATTGAAGTCGTCGTAGCCGGCGAATAGCAGACGGCCGGACTTGCTAAAGGCCACGGACGTGATGCCGCAGATGATGTTGTCGTGCGAATACATGGCCAACTCCTGGTCAGCCCGGATGTCGAACAGACGACACGTCGCATCGTCGCTGCCAGTCGCAAACGCCTGACCGTTGGGGAAAAACTGAAAGGCAGTCAGCCCTTTCACAACAATTCGACTAGCAGCTGTGCACGCAACAAAATTCGCATGACAGATTTAGACGATTTTTTATTTTTGCCTTGTATACTGTAGTAGTCTGAGAGACTAACGCTAAACAATGAGGCTAAACGATGGCCTACTCATACGGACACGGGCGTGATTTATGACGCAGGGGAGCTGCAAATAAGTGCACCGTTTTCCAGCGACTAATTAGGCGTTTGAGACGCCATGACAACGCCTGCACTTGTGACGCTTGCAGTCAGCCATATAGAGAGAAAGAGAGAGAGAGACTCACGGCCACGGCGTTGATGTCAGACTCATGTCCAGGGAACGTTTGTTTGCACATTCCGTCGCGAATGTCCCACAGCTTGGCGCTGGCATCACAGGCGCCGCTAACAAAGCAACGCATGTCGGGGGACAACGACAACGACATCACATCGCCCGTGTGTCCGGTGAATGCTGTGCACTGCTGCCCCGTCTCTATGTCCCACAGCGCGCTGAAACCGTCACCACTCACTACCAAAATAACATGACACTGCACCAGTCACCGATTTCTCGACATATATACATGCACATGATACCGATTCAACTAAAATCATGTCCTAATGGTATCGGCTATCGAGGCCTATGGTAACGATACCATGGCACCAATATTTGTCGAGAAATCATTGACAGTACAGGCAGTAGTTAAAATTCAAAAGAAGGACGGCCCTTGCATTCGCGACCCAGATCCGATGTTATCTTACGCGGCAAGACACAAAAGCTAAAATCAGAACAGATGACATCACACAGCTGTGCTCAGTGAACTGCTTGCTTCCTAAGGCAAAGACTGATTCGGTGTGAAACGTGAAGAGGACGGCACCTGGACAGAAGAGAGAGAGTGTAATGTCAACGTACCAAGTCATGTCGCCACTGGAAGTGACAATCTGATTATCATCAAGGAATCGGCAACAAGACAAATATCCAGTGTGTCCGGGCAGCTCTCGAGACACCCGTACGTTGCCTTCTCTGGTCTTTAGCGAATAGATACTACAAATATTGTCCAGACCGCCGCACGCCACGTACGAACCGCTGGGCGCATATGCACAGGTCATCACCCATGAACTACGCAGTGGAATAGCATGCACCTGAAACACACAATCAATCAGACCAAATCGGTTACGCTACGTCTGACGTTGGTGCAAGTGGCATCGTAGAGATGCAACCGTAATCCGGCATGTTCTGGACACCGTCTAGCAAAAAGTCATACTTTCATGAGAATTTTTCCAGTTTTCGACCGTATTTTTGGTTTTGCAGGCAGCGCGACTTTCGGACCAAACTGCAACCTGTCATTCAGAAAATATCGCTGAATCATCGCGATATCAGTCATACCCTACTTTGAAAGGATCGAAAAAGTTTTATCTTTGGCGTGCAAATTACCGCATTTCTCTGAAACCTGGTGATCAATACTATCCGATATTATCGGGTTTTACGGTTGCATCACTAAGGTCAAAACCAGACATGTATGTGCAAAAGGAGACTGAGGGGGTTGTTAGCTCAGTCTGACTCTGCCCGCCTCAGGAATTATTGAAAAACTCTTTTTATAGAAAGTCAGCAGTAAATAGCTCAAAATAGTTTATTGTGACCTGTTTATGCCAAAACCCTTGATTTTAGCCCAAATATTCGGACGTTTTAGCTTACCATCCACTCAGTCACTGACAATATTAAAATTTTACTCTACCTCATCCGAAATGCTAGCCCATGTCTGGGACAGACCAAGGAGGTGTAAGCTGAGTGCACATCCTTGTCAGGCGAAGGTACGGATAAAAGATCAGCATGGGCCAAACTTTCAAACCTTTTGCGAGCCAAACTATTTTTCTATTTTACACCCCCTCTTTTCGAAACCTTGAGGATGCCATTGTTTTGGGGCCGAATATACAGGTTTGTAGCAGTCCTTTACATGCAATGCGAGTCCAAACGCAGATAGGTGATGTATGATTACCGAACTGAAACGTGTAATCAGACTCTTCTGTTGTCTAGCGTTTTTCACAAGAGGCTATACAATTTTTCAAGTGCCGTAGAAAACCAGTTTTGCAACTTTTAGTTTTTAAGCTCACGTTTGAAAGTCACTCTGACAGTAAAGCTACAGATTTTCGTGCTTAAGCATTGTTTCGTCGATACCTCGCCCGGACACGGACGTACACACAGTACACCGAAAGACAGAATGTGCCAGTGCTGTTGCATTTTGGGATGGAGGAGGAGGAAGTGGGTTTTGCAATTTACCTTATTGGTCGTATAAGAATCCCACACTATCAGTTTGCCGTCTTGAGATGCTGAGACCAGATTGCGCGAATCCGATGCCCAGTGCATGGCGTAGATTTTGGCGAGGTGGCCGCGCAGCGTGCGTCGCGTGCGCATCTGAATCCTTCCGATCGGCTCCATGTTGGCCGCCACAGAAGCCAGGGTGGTGTCGTTGGCCGCCTTGCGAGCCTCCTGAAACCAGCAGCTTCTTTCTTTCTTTGCACTGATAAAAATGCGTGTTGGTTTGGTTGGCAGACAGAACGAAGCGAGTGTTGCCGTTTGGCACGTGTGCAATGCAATGCCGGCTCCCCGGACAGCAGTGCCTGCTGATCGATCGTAGCGGCAGAAGCGCCTTTGCGGCGGCCACTAGCAAGCGCTCGGCCGGCCATGGATATCAGAGGGACAGCCAACCAGCGCCAACGTAATTCTCGTCCAATGTATCTGATTACCCAGTGCACGTCAGTTCGCGTCCCTCCCTCCACATGCACACATACGACCATCGATCCGCCAAACCGGACCGGCCTGCTTGTTAGCAACTAAATTTAGTCCTCCAACTGCTAATTGGCATCAAAAATTATAAAACCGCCCGGTACTCCGGCACTCCGAGTTACGCTCGGCTGCGTACGAGAACGTGCCACATGTAACTCGCTCTCACTGCACGGCTTGTCTTCAGTAGAATTCAGTTCTGGCTAATTTGAACTGGTACCAGAAGAATGGTGACAGTTTAGCTTGAAGTGTAATGTTCTGAAAGCTTAATGTTGTGTGATAGGCAGGCAGTGCGGTTGCGGAAAAGCGCTCATCAAAATCGGCGGCAGCAGCCAGAAGTAGCAGTGGTGCAGCGGTGAGGGACGCAGAATCGATTAGTGCAGGGCGCAGTTGGTCGGCGAAGCGGCGTCGATACAGGCGAATAAGGCACGAGCGCGTAGAGCTCCAATCAGATGCACCACAGACAGACGGACAGACAGACAGACAAACAAACATGCAAGCAAACAGTTAAACAGTTTTAGACTACACACACTGACCCTGATTTGGCTCTTGAGCTGTTCGGCCTCCTGCCTCAATTGATCCAATTCACTCATCGTTGTGCGAGTCAGTCACAGTGATAACAGGCAAATAGGTAGTGAGCGGTAAAAGTCCAACAAGGGCGCTAGACCTCGAAGCCAGGCCAAGCTGTTCGCCGATCAGTCAGAATGCACCAGAAGCAACGAACGATTTGTGGAGAGGCAGCAGCCCTCGACTCCTCACTGCTCGCCAACGCGAAACATACGGTCGGCCGGATGGTTCGGTTCTCTCTGCAACACAAACACGTACAGTACAGTAGACGTTTGAGACGGCGGCGAGGCGGTTGGTCGGTCGTCAAAGCAAACTTGAGACCGTGCGCGGCGCCCATAATTGATGTGCGCAGAACGGACCGTTGCTAAGATTTACGGAAAAACAGCGCTCACTTCACCTGTTGCCTCCTAATAATTTGCACTGGCTATCGATCGTCAAGCACTTGGCACCCTCGAGGCAGCAGCAGTTGCAGCGCTGCAGCGCACCGGCCGCATACGATCGCTCGCCAACAGACAGAGCACAACAGTCACCGCACAGTCATGGTTGCATTGAGCAACGCAGGTGAGCGGTGAGCCACGGCAACACACGACTAAACTGGAGTGCGCCTACCGCCGCCGTCCGTAATGCTGGTTCAGCACTGAGCCGGCTGCCTCAGCCTAGCCGGCAGCACGATCGATAGCGCCCAACGCTGAAGCAGCAAGCCAAAAGCCTATTCGGCTCCCTCACAACACCATACACTATTAGACCAACACATACACTCACTCGCCACTGACTATTAGTGCGATTAGCATAAAACCGCCACTGATCTTTGCTTCAGCTCTGTCATTACCGCAATCCCCAGTCCACTAGCCAGACTGACGTCAACTTGACGCAACCAACTGAGCTCTAGTTTAACACACTGGACCTATTCGACCAGACCACAATAACGATGCAATTGCTACTAAGCTGTTGAGAACTATCGTCATAGACTGTTTGAATATAAAACTTGAATCCAACCAGCTAAAACCATTCAGGTTTTCTTCACAAAGTTGGCAACGCTTTAACGGTTCCTAGCAATCGGAGCAGTTCACAAGACAAACAAGGTCAAGCTGTCGAAGTTTCACCGAAGCTACGAAAAAGAGAGCCATCAAAAATAGTTTAGAGAATAAAACAAAAAGCTATCCAGTGAAATGCAGGTTCAACTGAAAAATACGAAAACAAGCCAAAAATAAACTATAACTGTCTGTAAATACCCCTCAAGACACCACTCTGCTATTGTGTTTGTTGGGTCTCTTGCCGAAACTTTCACTCTCCAGACATCTCCTGGCACCGCACCGGGCCCGATATATGTATGGTGGGTGATATCTGGTTACCAAAAAGAAAGAAGTGTGGTATGCCATGCCGCCAGCAGCCCCATTGCGGCGAAGGAAACCCAACTGAGCCACGTATTCGTCATGACTGTTGAGAGTCCGTGGACAGTGCTAAGGCAAAGTTAGGCAGACGCTGCGAACAGAGCAGCAGAGGGCCCAAAAAATTTGAGCGCAGCGCAAGCAGCAAAGCAACCAATAAGTCGCCGGCGACTTTCTAATCAAGGCGCGCTCCCCGTTCGATGTGCTTCATTTAGCATTTATGGCGACTTGCGCGTTGGCCCCACCGACCAGCAGGCGTCTGACGACAATCGCTACAAAAAATACACTTCTGCTTCAGATCAGCTGAACTGAACCATTAACTCATCCACCAATGCTCAGAAAGGTTTACAACACCTAAAATATTCAACAACCTGACAGGATTGCAACCTTCAATTACATTTGTAATTGATTACGAAAAATGCAGTTACGCCAGATCAGAAAAGAGGAACTTTCGGTAGGCACCAGCTTATCGGAGACCCTATTCATGGACTTTACACATAGTGGCAGTCAGGTAAACTAAGCCTTATATCGACACAAGCCCAGCCCTTTGAGGCTTACGTGTCGACATAAGGCTATGGATATGGATCTATGGTTACAAGACCATACATGTACTAGGGGGTTTGGGGGTTACCCCTTGCTGGAAAGCCAACCCCCTCACCCCGGTACAGGTTAAGGGACCCCCCCCCCGACCCAAAAATACAGGGTGTGCCAAAAAAAAACAACCCAGCAGATTTTTCGCTGTAGCAACCGCAAATCTCAACCGATTTGAATGAATCCTTTTTTAAATGAAAGATAAATAAATTCTTGAAAGATTGATGTAACGTTTATTAATGTATTCTGCTTAGTTCCTGAGATATTCACTCTCAAAATCAAAACTGTGATTTTGGCAGTGAACAAGAGGGAATTTTTATTATTCCGCTAAACTTCGTAATAAAACGGATTCCTGCTACTGTTGAGGGCTATTGGAGGCTTTACCGGTGACACATAAACTCGGTTCACTTCAACAGTAAAGTGTCATTAGCCCCCAGCAGTAGGAATCTGCTTTATTATGAAGTGCAACGGAATCGCTCTTGTTCTTTGCCAAAATCTGTTTCTGACTTTGAGGGCAAATATCTCAAGAACTAAGCAGTGAATCTCAATAAAAATTGCACCAATCTTTGAAGAATTTATCAATCTTTCATTCAAAAAAGGATTCATTCAAATCGGTTAAGATTCATGGTTGGAAAAGTAAACAATCTGCTGGGTTGTGTTTATCACTCTTGTTCACTGCCAAAATCTCTGTTTTGAATTTGAGGGAAAATATCTCAGGAACTAAGCAAGCTATCTTAATAAACGTTACATCAATCTTTCAAGAATTTTATTTATCTTTCATTTAAAAAAGGATTCATTTAAATCGGTTGAGATTTGCGGTTGCTACAGCAAAAACTCTGCTGGGTTGTTTTTTTTTGGCACACCCTGTACAAGTTCCAGTAGTGGTTCCAGTAATAACAAACTGGCTCAAAAATACTAATTTTTAGCCTAAAAATGGCTTGAAAAGCCTTTGGAAACCGAATTTGGCGTTTCCACTGCTGACATTTAAGAGAAATCCGTGTTTTTGGAAGCCCTTCTTTTGTAATTTTTTGGTTTTTTAGCTCTAAAACGCTATTTGGCATTTCCAGGCGTTTTGGAGTTTTTTTTGAAATTTCGGACCTCCCCTCTAGGTGAAAACCCCCTCGACCCCCACCTGAGGAAAAAACCCTACCCCCTCCCAGCAGGTCGACCCGCAGCTGTTACAAGCATTACTCAGAGTGTTGGACGGGATGGTCTAGCCCGTTACGTCCATTTTCTGGCCAAAAATCAAGGTTTCTAGCTTATTTATTCGTTAAAATAAGCAATTTCGAGCTCCTTTACATTTTCTGATTTAACCAGAGGTGGACTGAGAGAGAGGATAGCATCGGCTGAGGGAGTTGAGGTATGGTAAACCAAAAAGTCCTATTTTGGCTAAAAATCATACATGTAACAGGTCATACGACGATGGGGGAAAAGGGTTGGAGGCCTGGCGCCGGCCAGGACGGGTATAAGCCCAAATTCTAGGGGATCTAACGCTAAAAAATCGCTAATTTCGGTTCAAATACAGCTTAAAAAGTGCTGATTTGTAGGCGCTTTTACCGTCTGAAATACTAAAAAATATTATAAAAGTTTGTTGAAAAAACTACTCTCCAAAAAATCGGTGGTATGTCAGAAAAACCGTCTCGAAAGTGTCGCCCATCGGGGGTATGGCCTAAGTCCGATGGGTGGGGACCCCCTTGCTACATGTATGCTAAAATATTTCCAGCTCATTACACCTAATTCAAGCTTATTCATTATACAAAATTCTGTCAAAAAATTACTGACGGACTAGGTCAAAGGGAGGCCATCCCCTCACTCAGCCCCTTTTGCTCACGTCTGGCAAGGCAATACCCTACTTGGACTCTCGACACACCCCGAACACCAACCATCCGAAGCAGACTTTTATAGATGCGCTGTTTGTTCTGAACAGACCGCAAAACTGTGGCAATGACAACGACGCAGATACTCTGCGCAGGTTAACCATCCATGTAACAGAACTGGGGATCCGGGGTCTGCCCCAACCCGACTTAGGTCAGACATCCGGGGATTTGAAACTTTACCGTCCACTGGTTAAAACCCTACACTACATGGCCTTCGTGCACGAAAATCAGCTGAAGTTGCAATACCATATGACGAATTTGGTGTGATACTCCCTCATATAGCAGTATTACTGTACACACCCTCATACATGTAACAGCTCCGGGCCGTCCTGGGGGTAGGGTGGTTTCCTCAGGTGGGGGGTCGAGGGGGGTTTCGCCCAGAGGGGGGTCCCAAATTTCAAACGGCTCCAAAACGCCTGGAAATGCGTTTTTAGCACGTGTTTTCCGTAAGGACGCTAAAAATCGCTATTTTAAACCAAATAGCGTTTTCGAGCTAAAAACAAGCAAAAAATGACAAAAAGGGCTTCCAAAAACACCGATTTCTCTTAAATATCAGCAGTGGGAAACGCCAAATTCGGTTTTCAAAGGCTTTTCAAGCGAATTTTAGGCTAAAAATTAGTCATTTCTGAGCCAGTTTGTTAGTACTGGGAGCCGCTACTAGTACTTGTATTTTTGGGTCGGGGGTCCCTTAACCTGTCTCCGGGGGGGTGAGGGGGGGTGGCTTTCCAGCAGGGGGGTAACCCCCCCAAACCCCCTAGTACTTGTATGCACACTCTGCTACACATACATGGTCCGCTTGTGGTAAGAATGTGGTTTACCCTCTCCCCTCGCCGGCCAATACCCCACCTGGGACGGCCATACCCCCTCCTTGACCCCCAGGCAAAATAGGGGTTTTTTGGACTTCCCCCACCTCAAGATGTCCAGACCCATCTCCGGATTTTTCCGGCCCATGTATGGCTACGCACGACACTAGCTTCGCAACATAACCTGGCTTTGACTAAACGTTTGATTTAAATTTATAAATTTTTCCCTGCTGCGAACGGGCTCGAGGCAAAACGACTGCCGCAAACTGAGCACAACGAACCGGTCGCGACGAACTGGGCATCTCCCATACTCGGTACACACGGCTTTTTCAAACTGAGCATCGATTACGTAACCGAGTTTTCAAAATACGGAGTTATTCCGAATTGAACCGAGCCTCGATAAAAATGACCCATTGCTTTTTCCCTTCACTCAAATGTTTTGTTCTCAGTCAGTTCTTTATCGATTTGGCTCAAATCTTCAGCAAAAAATTAACATGACAACTGGTTTCATATTAAACAAGTTTGGTGCGAAAATTCTAACTGCTGCTGGTTATATATGACCCAAAAATTATGAATCAACCTTGTAGCTCAAAGAGCACTAAAATTGGGCCAAATCTTGTCCGGATAACGAATGTCCGGAACGAATTAACGAGACGTGACTGTATTACCTATTTCAAAAGCCCGAACCGCGATTGACTATATGATGATAAGGAGCTCCACAATACCCGGCAGCGAAAAAAATACCGGGAATTAGGTGGTTGGTTCGAGAGATACCGACACCTCGAGTGCATCACTCCAACAATTACCTGAATGTCATTATTATTACCTGTGTAGTTGGGCTGACTGCTTTTTCGTCTCACCGCTCTTCTTCACCTCTGCTTTGGTAATTTTCTTTTGAGACCAGTATTGAGGAATGTTTTACAGGTTTGTAGCTCTATTATGCTAATTTTCCCATTCAACAGGGCAAAGTTTAGCTATATTTCTTGTAACTCTCGCGCGCTTTTCTCTTCTGCCTTTCCTGTTGGCAAAACGAAAGACTAAACGCACAATATGCTCTCAACTGCCCGCTCTCTGTTCGGCAATGATGGCCGCCGCCGGCACATAATCATTTTAAATCGACGCCCTTTCTCGGTCTGGACGCGCCTTAATTGTATGCGTTTACTGTATGGCGCTAATTCGAATCCTCTGAACATGTGCCGTACACCAGGCGGCCATTGTTGCACATACGTACTAGTTATGCGAGCAGTTGGACCGAAAGGACGAGTGAGAGTGAAATCACATAAACGAAAGTTGCTTCATTCGGCGTCCTAGACGGATCGGACTTCGACTCCGTTTTCCGAATCTCACTTGAACTGGAGTGAAGTCGCTGTCGGCGAATTCGCTTCCCCACTCAGGGTAGCGTTTGCCCAGGCGAATCGGCTGACGACGGTTTTGCAACACAATTCTGCCGCGTTTTAGTAACTGAAATTTTAAGAAATTAAGCAAAACTTTAAACTGCTGATTTTTTGCTCGCATGACTGCAAACTTTCAGTAAAACTTTAAGCAGCACATGGGTGCTGCTATAAACACGTTTACTCGTGAACCCAAATTCGTGTTTTCTAGCGCATTTCATCCATTAAGAGCCGGTTTTTCTAACTATCCACTCTTCCCGGACAAATCTAAAATTTTTGTCTCCGATTTGCGTAAAATTTTCTATTTTAGTTTAAAATTTGACCTAAAAACACATTTTACCACCTTCCCGGCCGTTTCTGAGAGACTCAATTTTTCGGCCCTCTCTCAGATTCCGCCTCATAACTCCGGAACAAATGGCTGTAGAAACTTGCGAATTGCGTACTGTATTTGGCATCAGCAGAGCGTTCTCTTTCAAATGATATCCTACGCGGCTGGATTCCAAAAAAATTTGTTTTCGAGTCCCTTCTGGGCCCGTTTTGACCAGCCTCACAGTCGGGTCTACTGATTTTTATTTTATGAAAAATGTTGCGCTATCTTTTCTCTTTCGATCACACAAAAAAATCAAGGAAAAATGGGAAAAAAATTGCGTTTTTGGGCCTTGAAGGTTGTCAGGTCGACGCTCCTGCAAGACCAGGTTTTGTTGTAGTTAACATAAACCTACCGATTCAGCACCAAATTCAGAGATAGTTTGCAGGTTATTTAGGTCCCATGTGTAGTCTGTGCAGCAGAAATCTGGCTACACAAGAACCAGTCTAATCTGCGCAACATTACTTTAAAATGCTAAATTGTGGAACGAATTGTGACTTTGTTAGATGTCGTGGACTGCCATTCAATTCGGACCAATAAGGGGTTAGAAAAATATTTTTTTGGCTGAAAAAAGAACGCTTTTCTGATTCCAAATACGTAGTTTGCAAGTTTCGCTGGTCATTTGTTGGCGAGTTATGAGCCGAAATCCGAGGATGGGTTGAAAAATTGAGTCTCACAAAAATGACAGGGAATGTGATGAAATGTCATTTTAGGTCAAGTTAAACTAAAATACAAAATTTCAGACAAATCAGAGAAAAAAAATGAGATTTGTCCAGAGGTTAAGGAGCAAAAAGTCGATTCCTAGAAAAACCGGATCTTAATTTCGTTAAACAGACGGCAAGATAATCACTTTTGCAAAGGGTACAGTATCCCCTCAGCGAGTACCATAAAATTCGCCGTGTTTAGAATTCGCTTAAAATTTAGGCTCCGCAATTTCTAAAATTCTCAGATTCGATGTAGTACTGCATATGGAGTATGGTGATTTCAGAGAGATGTATAGTAATCTAATTAATGAAGAGCTTGAGAAAATCTTTTGTTTATATGCTTACCTGTGTCTGCAACAAACGCTCAAAGGGGACGCTGGGTCGTTTATTCAACATCTGAGTGGCTGGTGTATCCGTAGCCTGTGCAACCACAAGAAACACCACCAGAACACATACACACAGCCTGCATCGCATCTGAAACAGCATTTGCACAACCAACAACCGAAGTGAAACAGACACCGATTACTAACTGTATATATCTCACCTCTTACAACATGTCTATGACAAGGCAAGTGAAACAAAGTCGTCCGTCAGAGGACCCGATTCCGTAAGGTGAATTCCCTGCCACGGTTTTACCGCTAGTTCCACTCATGTTATACACTCACTGCATACGTAGTATCTATCGCCAAGAATATAAAACATCAAGAGGAAATAACACCAAGAATGCTCCGCTCGATAGCGCGCCAGTTTAGCGACAGTGAGACCGCAACTGTCCGCGAAGTCAAACACGTTTCCGCGGCTAAGCTCGTTGGTTGCCGCAGCAGCAAAATTTTCCTAAGTTTAAGACCATAAAACTTGACATTTTACAGCCGATCAGTGTTGCTGACTTTCTGCATTTATGGTCAAGGCACTACGGCCAACAATCGAGTTTAACATTCTTGGCGTAGTTTATTCTTTGGTACTGTACATGCTGTACAGCTGACATTACGATTACAAAATAATTTACGTACAAGCACATAAAGTTACCATGCTGGTATGATTGTTTCTGGTCGCCGACAACCACTCCCAACCACTTCAAACTGTCATAAAGGAGAATCGTTGGTGTTTTCATTAATTTCAATGTCAGCGTGAAACCGAGGGCGTGCAAGCCGAGTATGTGCATCAATAAAATTGGCGCGCCACTGAGTTTGACCGACGTTGAATCAACAAAACGTCAATTGATTGCACTTCGTTTTAACTGTCACTCCTAGCATTTTATCAGTACGTACTTCTACAAAGTATTAACAAACGGACATTTCCATTTGCACGATCAAGTAGCATTTTTATCCATTTAAACTGATGAGAAGTTACATACAATACAGTACAGTGCAACAGAGGTAATTTTACTAGAGACTTTTGTAAAACGCAAGATCTTACAAAAACGAGATATGTCATGCACGCTAAGCTGGTGTTTTAGCTCGCATACTACTCTGTCACCAAGAACCGCCACCACCATCCCCACCACCACTGTCAGCCCCTCCTTCAGAGGAACCCCAATCGCCGCCTCCTCCGTCGGTCAGCATTGGTGAAGACGGTTTATCCTCCGGTTGCCAGGTTCCGCCTCCTCCTTCACCCCCATAGTCGGCAGGGGACGGTTTGCGGACATCAGTCTCTTCCCAGCCAGCACCACTGCCCATTCCTCCACCAGTCATAAACGGACCGTTGGCACTGTCGTAACTGCGTTTTCCCGCGCGTTCTGTACTGCGCACTGGATAGCCAGGTGCATTCGCACCTCCTACTCGACAACAGGGACAAATGGAAGCCAGCAAGGTTTGACAGCAGCACAAACAGCAGAGACAAACGCAAAACGGAAGAATGACGAAAGCGAACACCAGAAAGACGATCAGCCAAACGTACCACGGTGTCGGCTCTGATGGCTTGGATTCTTGGTTTTCTGACACTGTTTTCAATTCATTCGCGCTAAAAGAAGTCAAACTCACTAATAGGCAATTAAACATCCTTCTTACTTCATATGAATATTGGTAAATCTGTCAATCATATTTATTAGAGCATGTTGGTAGTCCCCTTTACGCAGCAAGTGTTTCTGTTCGCCAATAACTTCGTTGACAGTTGTGCTAGAAATAAGCGTTGCAGTCCAGGGTTTTACGTAGATTCTCCGATCGCTCTTGGACAAAGTTATCAGTATGTATGCTTTGCATCGTGAGTTTTGATTCAGACCTTTGCTTCTGCTCACATCTTCAGTGAACCGTCGCATATCTGTTTCAGTAGCTCTGTCTTTGCCAAGCTGCAATACGTTCTATTGATTCTTCCATTTCGACATGCATCCTGGTGCTATACAATTCAAACGTGCTGTACGTACTAGTAGGTTCTACAAGCATTGTCTATTTTACCCTTTTCCTGGTGAGATCATATTTGTTTCAAACTATTTCTGGTGAAATGATCGTATCCTACATTCTTTTGTGCTCACCGCTTTTAGTTTCTCCACAACCACGACGAAATACATGAGTTTGATCCTGGAACAAGATCTGTAGCTCCTTGGCATGCTCTCTGCCATTGATTCAGCTCTTGCAATTTGTTCAGTAATCGTTTGCCTTTGTTCTTCCGTGAACACACTGTCATCGTCACAGAAGCGAGTGTGTCGGTCACATTCTTCCTTGTTCTTAGTGGGACTGGGCACAGTGCCTCCCTTTGAACCCGACTTCTTCTGATACTCATTACCTAATTCTTCTATTAGATTCTCCAATGCATTTACATGTTGGCCGGTTTTGAGCAACGGCAACTGAGCATTGAAGGCAGTTTGAGTGTCCTTCTGTGTCAGTTTAGAGTGGCGGCCACGGAACAAACTAATACCATTGTCCATTTTTGAAAACGCTATCAGTACAAATTTCTGACAGTTCGGTTCGTAGTTGCTGTATCTTGTAGCAGTTTGGCGGGCAAAGCTGCCAATTTTTTCACTTGTATCCAGCTTAGAAACCACATTGAGGATTACTTTGAATGACTCTGAATCGCAGTTTCTGGTTCCGTCCATAATTTTGGTTTCTTCTCGAACCTTGCTAAGCTTCTCTTTCAAGCGCTGATGCTCTGATTCTGTGAACATTTTGTCGGGGTCGCACAGGTCACGATCAAATCCGGCGCTTATAGCTCCTGTCCATTTTTCGGCGTCAGCTGCTATTCCACATCTGAAAGAAATACCGTTTAAATTTACAATCGTAAAGCCATAGAAGAAATATTTTTGTTTCGGCGCCGGTGCCTGTACTACATGCAGTATATTTATTGCCTTCAATCTCTCTTCAAACTGATAGAGAATTGAAGTACTAACTTTTCTGGCGGATCGGTTAACCGAGGATATTGTTCAGCTGTCCAGCCCAGCCGATAGGTGTCCTTGAAACTTGCAGCAAACGAGCTGATCATCCTTTGCATGCCTGATCTGTACTGCTTGTTACGGAAGAAGTTTATATTTTGTTGGAATACTTTGCTCTGTTGATCTTTTGATGATCCGGCTTGGGCGCCAGCAGTTGTAAATGTCTTTCTATCGTCAAGTGACGAGAAAATCAGAAGAACTGTGTCACAGAGTACCCCTTTCTCTTCGTATTTGGCGCGCACTTGCTGGGTGAAAGTTCTAGCATATTGATTAGTAGCACGATCCGCTGTCGATCCATCGATTTTTCTCACGAAGACAACAAATATTTGCAATTTGTTCTGCAGTTCATCTGCACAGTTTTCTTTAGCTATTGCACCGCTGGTACCGCGCCGTTGTTCTTCCACGAAATCATTCAGCGCAATTTTGTCTGCTTCGCTAAGAACTTCATCCGGATCACAAACAAAGCCGGGACGTCTCAGACCGCACACGGCGAAGTTCTCAAAAGGGTTGGGAAATTCTTCTGCATTCCACGACTTTGCCAATAGACCAAGAAATTGAAGCGAAATGCAGATAACAAACAACAGCCGTCGGCGGCCCATGTTTCTAGTACCAGTTCTGGACTGCCTGCTAGACAGCTTTGTCAGATTCTGGCTGGTGCTGCCCGATGCCGATGCAACCTGCAGCCACTCGCTGTTTACTGCAGCCTATAAAAACCGGTTCTAAAACTACGCATCGGCGAGAAATCTGACAAATGATTTCAAGGACAGACTTTCACGTTTTCCTGAGTTACAAATTCCTGCAATGAGTCGGGAGTTCTCCTACGTCATTGACGCTTACTGACAAGACAAATTAGTTTGCACCGGTCGCGTTAATTACAATGAATGTCATCAGTGCTTTGTTTTTAAAACAACACCCAGCTACATTATGCCCATTCACGCACTTATACTGCAGCAACGTACGTACAGTGGGGTGCAAAAGTTTAAACGCACCTTGTCCTGTTAAAGAAGAACTGACTTTTCGCTGATTTGTTGGAGGTAATCGGTAAGTGTTATACACCATTACATAGCTTGAGATCTTGCCAAAAAGGTGGTGCAGACTGCGCTGCAATGCGTTGCGTTATGGTGAAGTTATATCCGGTCTAAGTCAATCTGTCAGAAATAGGGTTAGCAAAAGTTTAAACGCACTTTCAAAATTCTACAAAATCTGACTAAAGTTCTTTCAAACAACGATTGTAAGAATACCTAAATACAAATTAATGAACAACATGACAACTTTAATGCTTTGGAATAATTCAGTCGCACTGTAACGCAATTGATTGTAACACATCTCATCATGGTGAAATTGGTCTGGTCTGTGTACAAGGTCTACAATTTGAATGGTTTTGAACTCTCTCAAACTTCTGATGGATGTGTAAAAGACTGAGACTGCAAATCAGGCTAAACAAACTGTGTTTATGATAACAGAACCACAAAAACAGAACATTTTTTAATCAGATTAAGGTTGACAGATCATTACTGTTCCACATCTGTCACACTGAGGTTTAGTATTCTGGTCTTCTCAGTGTTTGTAATCGACAGCTATCAACAAACATGGGTTAACTTATATGGTTTTTACATGTACTATTGTTTCTCTTATGCAAAAATACCAGAACATGCCATTTAGGCACCTTACTCAGTTAACAGCACTATAACCAACATACTGAATATCCAGTAATGATCCACAATAATCAACTGACGGCAACTGTGAGGGTAGTTTGACCAGGAGACATCATCCCTGCTTCCAAAAACTTGCGTTTTTAACTGAAATGCATTGTGTGATCCCATGGATATAGAATTCCATCATCTGTTCATTTTAAGATGACCTATGGCTGCTTCAGTGAATGCTTCTGCCATTGGTGCACACTGAATCTTGCCTCACTCATGTTTGACTATTATACTAAAGGTCCCAATTTTGCTGTGTTCAGCTTCTCTGGCCTCTTAGGGCTTCTGCTGTCTTTGCTCATGCTATTTTTCTTAAAACCAGGCAGCTGAGTCAGATATGCACCTCATAACCCATAACAATGTGGCCATTACCTAGCAGATTCACTATAATTATCTGGTTTGAGCCCATAATTACCAACGTTTATGACTTGTAACTTCTAAAAAGCTTGAAATTCATGCATCCCAGACTTTCTAACATACACCAGATGTTAGTTAGTTTGATCTGTCAAGGTGCTACTGGCACTCTGTTGCTAGAGATCACGTTGATACAATGCACCAATAAATTTGATTTTCAAGGTTTTTCACACTAGAAGCACTCCTTTCCTTTTTCAAATGTATAATACTTTTGTTTTGTCTAAGCTAGAGTACGCGTCTGAGGTCTGGAATCCATATTTTCTGGGTGATATTGATTTGGTTGAGAGGGTCCAGAAATTGTTTACCCGGCGCCTGCCAGGGATGTCAGGCTACACATATCCCAAGCGTCTAGCTCTCCTGAAAATGAAATCATTAGAGGAACGTCGAATTGTGCGAGACTTAATTATGGTCTTTAAGATGGTCAGTGGCATGGTGGATTTGTCGATGGAAGACTTTTTTACCTGGGCACCAACCAGGGGCACTAGGGGGCATAACTTTAAGATATACGTTATGCATACTCGTCTAGAACTGCGCAAAAACTTCTTCGCGAGTCGAGTTGTTCCAATTTGGAACAACTTACCTAGAGACGTTGTAAATGCTTCATCACTCCAAAACTTTCGTACTAAATTGGCCGCAGTTGATCTATCAAGTTTTTTGAGGGGGAGGGCCCTTGAGCCGGTCGATCGGCCCAGCCCTCCTGTCATCTAGCGGCATGCTACAGTATGCTGGTTATTCTAACAGTTCATTCTTTGTTTTTTTTTCTGTCAAATAAATCTAATCTAATCTAATCTATAGAAGGTTCAATCTTCTGCATGCCAATTGAACAAAGAGCACAACAGGGCTAACTGAATCATGGGAAACCATCAAACTTGTCTTTTTATTTATTATTTACTATTTAGGTGTTCGTACAACTTATATTTGAAAAATCTGAGTCGGATTTTGGGGGATTTTTAAAGTGCGTTTAAACTTTTGCTAACCCTTTTTCTGACAGTCCGGCTTAGACTGGCTATAACTTTACTATAAAGCAACGCATTTTAGTGCAGTCTGCGCCAACCTCTTCGCTACATCTTAAGCTATGCAACGGTGTATAACACTTGCTAATTACCTTCAACAAATAAGTGAAAATTTACTTTTTCTTGTACCTGACTGGGTGCGTTTAAACTTTTGCACCCCACTGTACGTACAATGTACCATGTCATTAGTACGCGCCGCTTTGTGATTGAGGACGTTGCTCTTGCCAACAATTGTGTAGCGCAGTGTGAGAAGAGCGCCTAGACTGAACGGCAGCACTAACACCGCTGCCTCAGTTCCACTATGTTCTTTTGGAAAGCCGTTCTGTTGTTGTTTACCGACTTCACCAGTCAAACGCAAGCTCTACCCACCAATGCGCTAACTCAGAAACTGGTTAACTTTTTGTCACTAAACGAGACTGACTACCCTAATGGAACTTTCTGCTTCGACCCAGCCACCGGAAATGTGTCTGGCAGGTGGAAGATTTTTGTGCAATTTTCACTAAAAGTAATTTTGATCGCCTTTTAGGTTCTTTCTTACCAACGTCTCTCTGCTAACTGGCAACAATATCGATGCTCTCTACGTGGATTACATTAAGAAAGATTTAGACTGCTATCAGCACTCTCAATGTCTTCAGAACTGCTCCAGCTTGCCAAAGACACTTTTCAGTGAGATCTTGCACAGTTCGCAGGGCCGCCTGGCTCTTCAGTTTTTGGCGGAAGAACGCAGTACGAGCAGCGAAGAACTCAAAAATGAACTGGAGTACATCTGGGGTCTCAATACCACGTACGCCTGCAGGAGAGGATTTAGGCACGTATTTGGAATAGAAAGATCATCGAAGCGCCGACTTGTTGGCATGCATCACAAGGAACTGTTGCAGTACTTGGAACAAATAGGCGTCCTGAAGATAGAACGGTTGTTCGTCACACACGGACGTTCGCGATTTCCCATTTACTGCGCGTTCAAGTACCGTGGCACCGGTAAAATTATTCCGGCCGACAAGATCAAACGGTTGGGCGGGGCTCTCTGTGGAGACTACGACCTAGTTCAAGTCTTTTTCTTGTATTCCGCCTGTGCTCTGCAAATGACAGATAAGAGAGCAAAACGCAAGTACTGTGCCTACAACGTCGGGCCGTGCAAACTCCATATATCCTGTCAAAGCAAAGGCAAGAACCGCAAAAGAATCAGTACCTGCTATGTTTCGGAAGGAAAACGAACACTAGCGTGCCTGCGTTTCTTGAAGTTTGAGTCTACTCGTGCACTGAACAAGAATTGTTTCAATGGCAATGCGACACTTCTTGAATAACATGTCGCAGTACTGCAGCTGATATACAGTGTGACAGTGTACATCTGTGGAAACGTTTGACCTAGAATCATATGAATACATTTTTGAAACTCCCATTGTCGCTAGATTCTGATTCACTAAAAGCACATTCAGCCCAACTACAGAAAAAGCCGATTATCGTTACAAGGGAAAGCTGCGCAGATAAGGTTACACCACTGTACAGAGCTCGGGAACTTCTACAACTTTGGTCGTAAGGCCCAAAGCGCTCTGACCCGCAAATAAGAGCTTATTTGACCTAAAATCCGATTATTGAGTTAGGAATTTGATCTGAAAGTTTTGGTCCCATAGTTAAGGAGACCGATTTCAGGAGGCTATATCTCAAGACTAGAGCTTCAAATGCACTAATCCTCAGCAGTAAGTACGTATTGTGCCAACTTACAGCTCTCTGGGTCAAAGCTCAAATTTGGGGTCTGACTGAATAGAATATGTAGAGGGTGAAGACTCGATCCAAACAGAGACTGACTCTCAGTCAATCAATGTTTATGCCGTCTGCTCTACACCAGTAAAACCAGTAAACGAGCGGCAAAAAATAATTGCCTCTTAACTCTAAACTCTTAATATTGTGTGACATACAAGCTTGGTTACTTCACCAATAAAGTCTCATTAGCCCTCAGCAGTAGGTGGAGTCTGTTTTATTATGAAGTGCAACGGAATCACTTTTGTTAATTGCCAAAAACTGTTTTGACTTTAAAGGCAAATGTGTCTGGAACAAATTGCAGAGTATCTCCACTCATAACACCATACTCCAAATGGAGCACTTTCGCGAAATTGCGAGTTTATGAAGTTCTGCCCTCCAGTGGCTGATCAGTTGTGCATTTGCTACTGATTCGCAAGGAAGGGGTCCAAATCAAGAAGGTCCAAAATCTCAATTTGCGATTATTGCTCGATTTTGAAACTGCGAATTTACATACAAAGCCAATTCCTATTTGAAAACGAAAATCGCAGGTCTGTGGTAGGCACGATAAACAATGCATCTGGGCAAAACTTTTTGAATTCCCCCTAAACCCCCTAAATTTAGAAAAATCCCCCCCAAACTTTCCCTCTAACCCCAAATCGAAGTTTTTCCCCTAAATCGAACCCCCCCCCAAATTTGGGGGGAATCCCCCAACCTGGCAACACTGGCCCGCCCCGCATGCAGCGGCTAGCAAAACGGTGCAAAGGAGCACTTTAAATTTCGCACGCTCACCTGTGCTGCGCAGTCGGCTGAGGGCGAATGCGCACCCGCAGCGAGGCATGGATCTGACGCTTGCGTTGTCAGCGCTGCGCTCAGTCATCTCATCTCTATTTTTATAACTAATTAGTAAACGAAGAAACAAGTTAATAGTGCGTTGGAAGGTTAATAAAAATGACGGCGACAATAAAAGCTCAGTCAGCACCATCGTCCACTCAACAGAAAGCTTTCAAGGACAAAGAAAAACCTGACGAAGTGAGTGGTGATTGATAAAACGGCTTAACTGACTTTTCTTCTTAGGGGTCCCTTATGAGGGCGTATATCTATTCTCAGGATCTAAGCAGAGCACATTAATGAAAATTTCAGCAATCTTTTAAGAATTTATGGTAAATGTATAGTTTCCGGGCGTAAAATCAAGTTTTATCGATAAATATCGATTATCGATTATTTTTTGGCAAAATTCCAAAATTTCAAAATCGTCAAAAATGGTCATCTTATATATCATTTGAAAACCCTTCGTCTGACGAGTCTAATGATCACTACATCAGCATTGGGCATGCCCCGGGGAGCCTGTTTTGTCAAATATAAATGTACCCCTACAGGCGCATCAGTAATAGGCACAGGCACGCTCCGGCGGGCCTGTTTTTAAAAACATAAAAGTACCCCTAGGGGAACGCATCAGTATACAGTAGGCACGCTCTGGAGGGCCTGTTTTTAAAAACATAAAAATACCCGTAGGGGAACGCATCAGTATAGGCAGGCTCCAGAGGGCCTGTTATTAAAAACATAAAAGTACCCCTAGGGGACGCATCAGTATAGGCACGCTCCAGAGGGCCTGTTTTCCAAATATAATAAAAATCTAAGTACATATATTTGGAAAACAGGCCCTCCAGAGTGTACCTCATACTGATATTGTGATCATTAGACTCCTTAGCTGGAGGGCTTTCGAATGATATATAATATGACTATATTAGGACGATTTTGAAATTTTGGAATTTTGCCAAAAAAAGTAATCGATAATCGATAATATTGTGTAGAATTGATTAATTGGTGATTAGTTATGATAATTAAAAATATTTGTTTTAATCTGTGGTCGGTTCCTGATTTTACGCCCGGAAACTATACATTTACCGAATTTATTGATCTTTCATTTAAAAAAGGATTCATTCAAATCCGTTGAGATTTGCCTTAACTGACTTTTAGGGGTCCCTCCATTACGTACACCTCCTATATTAATCAATCACTTTCTTGCTTAGGCTTAGGCTCAGGCTAAGGCTTAGAAGTCAACTGAATGCGGTAGATAAAATTGAAAATTTTGTTAGGGACCCCTAAGAGTCAGTTTTGCACCGCTGTAGGAACTGCAAATCTCAACGGATTTGAATGAATCCTTTTTTAAATGAAAGATCAGTGAATTCTTAAAAGATTGCTGAAATTTTCATTACTGTGCTCTGCTTAGATCCTGAGATATACGCCCTCATTAGGGACACCTGAAAGTCAGTTTTGCCGATAAAACCTATAATGTTTCGTACAACTAAATCAATGTCGATTATTAAGAGCCGGTTTTTCTAGTTACCTATCGAGTCTTCGCAGACAAAACTCTAATTTTTGCCTCCGATTTGGCTAAAACTTTGTATTTTATTATAATTTTTGACATAAAAAGACGTTTTATCGCAGTTTTTGTCGTTTTGTATGTTATGCCCAATCGAAACACCGACCATTCTTGAAAGTTTCAGACATACCTATATTCTTTAAATTCTCGAAAAATTGTTCATGAAACTCCCTAATTCTTAGTTTTGGGCTGAGCGAGTGTGAATTTTTACACCAAACTAGCACAGCATCTGCCCACTTATCTTGTTAATTACCCTAATCCTGAACATTTCGGGTTGGGGTCAGTTCGCCGCGACCGGTTCGCCGCGCCCGGTTTGCCGCGGCCGGTTTGCCGCGAGCCAGTTCGCCGCAGGGTTATTCCGCCGCGGACCGGTTCGCCGCAGATAATAATTATTAAATTCGGTTTGTTGTTGTTGTTATTAGCCGCCATTGGTCACACGCCCAGGAAAGCCTGCCACTGGCTGTGTCCAGAGGTCCCTTGTTGAGAGTGTTGTTGGTTTGGCCCGGCAGCCAAGCAAGTGTAGCGTATCGTGAGGTTGCTGCCCACAGTCCGGGCAGTTTGGGTCGGCTTCAGGGTGGAGCCGATGTTGATACAAACGTAGAAAGGTACTGAATCCTGACCTCAGCTGAGCAAGAGTGCACCTTGAATAATAGTTGGGACTTAAAAATTAGGACTTTTAGGTAAATTTTAGAGAAAATTAAGAATTTTTGGTCCAAAATAATTTTTGAGCAAAAATATTTTCTTCGAACCAACAAATTCGACTAGGCACAACGCACGCAACAACAGTATCTTAGCTAAATCGGAGACAAAAAATTGAGATTTGTCTGGAGATTAAAGAGCAAAAGTCGATTCTTAGAGAAACCTGGCTCTTAACGATTGAATTTGCTCTTTGAATTGATCCTAGAAGAAGGTGCCATTTTTTTCCTGTGGGATTTTCGATCATAACTTTGATTTAGATCGACTAGGATTAGGAATGGGACTGTTTAACTTTTCCTTCTCTCATCCGCATTGCTAGCCCATGTCTAGGCAGCGCTGTCCAATCAATGACGTGTGATAGTATGCCCAACCCACCCAATAGATAAGTCTGCGCGAAACCGTGCTTTCAGAGTCAGAATTACTCAAAAGATAATATCCGTTTACCCTGCCTTTTGGTTTTTGGTCCGCAGGACCAACAGCAGAAAGGAATTGTAATTTTTGCATTGCGCCACACAGATTATGGAGATTATGATTTGTTAATCAAAGCTGAAAATGTCTGTCAATTCGAAAAGCCTAAATGATAACAACTATATGTGTATATAGCGCTAGCTGCCTGACAGATTATCGTATTATGGAATGCCGAGAGGCTGACCTCTGTCGTTGAGTTTGTTGGCTAGTGACCAAATTTTCTCGGCAGGCAGACCCCGTATCACATGCAAGCAGGGCTGGCAAATTTCTGTTATGACTGTCTCTGTCTTGCGATCTTGACGTATATTTAGTGGGGTGGTAGTGTTGCAGATTCGAAAGAGCAATATGGTGGCGGCGAAGGCAGTGGCGGACGCGATTCGCACGAGTTTGGGACCGAAAGGAATGGACAAGATGATTCAGTCAGGCAACGGAGATGTGACCATCACTAACGACGGTGCCACCATTCTTAATCAAATGTCTGTGATGCATCCGACTGCAAAAATGGTAGTGCTTCTTGATTTTTCGCTCAAATTCGAATTGACTTTCTCTTGATTTCTCTGCATGTATCGAAAAGCAAGAAGTATTGGTCTTCTTGGTCCTTTGGCTGGGTGTCTCTCCAAGGAGGAACTCCCCTCGTCAGCTGACACCATACATGGGCCGCGGGGGTCTTGGGAGGGTCGCCCCAAACCACCCCATCCACCCACAAGAACCCGACTTTTGTTGCTGAACCCAAACATGGGCCGGAAAAATCCGGAGGGGGGTAGGGCGGTCTGGAGACCTCGGGGGGGGGGGGGTCCACCCGATAAAAGGCCAAAAAACGTCTGTTTTGCCTTAAATAAGCGAAAATTTCCTCCCTCCGGGAGGGGGGTGGGGAGGGGGTATGGCCGGCCGAGGGGAAGGGGTATACCCCCTTACCCCCCGGCCCCTGGATGCCTGAACCCACCCACCAAAATCGCCACGACCCCCCAAACCGGTAGGCCCACCCTCAAATTTTCAATTTTGACTACCCCAACCCATTTTTACTGTCTTTGTCAGTATAAAAGGGGTAAGACGCTCTGTAGATTACAGATGAACTAAGTATTTCAGTTGGTCGAACTATCGAAAGCTCAGGACGTGGAGGCCGGTGACGGAACCACAACTGTAGTAGTTCTGGCCGGCAGTCTGCTTGATGCGGCCGAGAAGTTGCTAGACAAAGGTATTACCTTAGTTTTGCTCTGCCTTCCAATCAGTCTCTGCTTAGGCATTCACCCGACGGCCATTTCTGAATCGTTTCAACGCGCCGCAGCGAAAGCCGAAGAAATTCTGGACTCAATGGTAGATTGTTTTCTCTGTTGCTGAGCCATTTGTTTAGACTAATCCAGGACTATTTGCAGAGTTCTCCGGTGGATCTCAACGACAATGAACTGCTGGTAAAAATAGCCAGCACTAGTCTCAACTCTAAGGTAGTGTATGCTTTTGCACTTTCCAAATAGCCCGGTCTTTAAGAACACAACATGATAATTTTATGAAAAATATGGTTCGCCTCTTTTTCTGCATGTGCATCAGTTGTCGAGGGCCAGGCGAACACTTTTTTAATTAAAAGCATACATGTAACAGGGGGGGTCTGGGGGGGGTCTGCCCCCCCACCCGAAATAGGCCAGACCCCCCCGGATGGGGACCCCCCCCCCCCCCCCCCCCCGAGACGATTTCACCGACCCCCCCCTCCGATTTTTCTGGCAAGTAAATTTTCGAGCAAATTTTTGCAATTTTTTACACTTCCACACACAAAAATTGCCAAAATCGCCTGCAAAACAGCACTTTTTAGCTGTATTTCAGCCCAAATTAGCGATTTTTGGCAATTTTTAGCCAAAAAATTGCGATTTTTCACGATTTTTGAGCGTTTTTTAGTGCCCCCCCCCCGCCCCCCCCCTCTCGGCCCCGACCCCCCCGCCCCGCGCCAGACCCCCCCCAACCCCCCCCTCCCCCCATCGGCGGATGACCTGTTACATGTATGATTAAAAGAGTATAGGCGAACAAACATGTGGGCCGTGGGGCTGTGAACTTGCCGCTCACCGTTCGAGAGGCCCCATTTGAGCGATACAGGGCCCCATTGAGAGCTGAAAACGTTGAGGAATCAGTAATTTTCTAGAGGTTTAGCGACTTGTGTAAACCCGGATTTATGCCCAGTTGCGCCGTTTACCAATTAGGTACGTAAAAATGGTGCTAAGCTGAAAACACACTGACTAGTTTGGTATCCAGGTAGCATGCATGTAACAGGGGGGTCTGCCCCCACCCGACTTAGGCCAGACCCCCCGGATGCCCCCCCAGACGATTTCGCCGACCCCTCTTCCGATTTTTCTGGCATGGTAAAAATGGTGCTAAGCTGAAAACACACTGACTAGTTTGGTTTCCAGGTAGCATACATGTAACAGGGGGGGTCTGGGGGTTCTGCCTCCCACCCGACTTAGGCCAGACCCCCCGGATGCCCCCCGGAGACGATTTCGCCGACCCCCCTTCCGATTTTTCTGGCAAGTAAATTTTTGAGCAAATTTTTGCAATTTTTTTGGAATTTCAGACACAAAAAATTGCCAAAATCGCCTGCAAAGCAGCACTTTTTAGCTGTATTTTGCGACTTTTTCGATTTTTGAGCGTTTTTAGTGCCCTACCCCCTCTCAAAATTTTGGCTCAGACCCCCCCCCCCCCGACCCGACCCCCCTCCCCCCATCGGCGGATGACCTGTTACATGTATGCCAGGTAGTAACCCTATCGTTGTAACTTTCAATTTTAACGCACTCCTGCTTAAACCAACCGTAACCGAAGTGCAACTAAACCTGCTGAACACTAGCATATCGTCGCCACTATGGTAAAATGAGCCAAGTAACAGAAAGCTGAAATCGAGAAAATCGCCTTTTAAATATTTGTTACATTTTCGTGAATTAGCTTCAACATCAGTTTAAATATTTTCTGACTAAAATACAAGTGCATAATTGGTGTGCAAAACATTGTGCATGCGTCACTTGTGCCAAATTAAGTCAGCTAACAGGAAAAGCACAAAGCACTTGACTCATTTTACCAGGATCATCTGGTGATGTCCGTGCACATGCGTCTGGTTGCATGGCTGTATCTCCTGACACAGAGCGAATTTCGACTTCGTTCCTTCGCCAAAACGTTTTTAGGTGCTTTAGCTATAGCTTTTTGCGCTTAACTCCATTTTTTCCATTTTGTCACTTGGCTCATTTTACCATAGTGGCGACGATATGTCTGAGCTAACAATTAAACTTTTATATTATTTTGTTATGCCTACCCCTAGCTTAAGAAAGAATAAGCTACTACTAGGCTAACCTTGGACCTATTTGTCTAAGTTTATTAGTAAAAAGCCCAAGACTAAGCATAGACTAAGCAAGCCTACTTCTCTATGTCATCATTCAAAACCGATTAGTTTCAAAATAGGGAAACTGGGAACAGGCCGACTGCTCATATCCCTACGTTTCTTCCGGTCCTTGTATGAGAAGCAGAAGGCCCGGGCGATTAGGAGAGAAGGTGTATTCAGTTCTTAAAAGGTTAAGTTCAGGTGGTGTCGCAGTACAGCTGGTTACTAGCACCGATGGCAGTGAATGCTATTAAGAAATTAGTCGACCCCAAGAAAGACGAGAATGTCGATTTGAAGAGCATCAAGATAGTCAAGAAGATGGGGTTGGTTGATTGGTTGTTTGCCTTTCTGCTTTTAAGGTGTTTGTTTCTATTTCAGTGATACGGTAGAAGAGTCACAGTTGATAGAAGGCGCTTTATTCGACCAGAAGTCAATTAGTTCTGCTGGCGGTCCCTCTAGAGTAGAGAAGGCCAAGATCGGTCTGATTCAGTTCCAACTGTCCCCTCCGAAGACTGACGTAACACAGGATGCCATCTACAAGATTTTAATATAAAGTTTTTGATGGGGTTCAGATGGAGAATCAGGTGGTGATCACCGATTATTCGCAGATGGACCGCGCTCTCAAGGAGGAGCGCAACTACATTCTCGATTTGGTCAAGCAGATAAAGAAGGCCGGCTGCAATGTGCTGCTTATACAGAAATCCATTCTTAGGTACTGCTGGTTTGCTGGCTTTTTTGTTACTTCAGCTCGCATTTAGGGACGCTGTTAACGATTTGGCTTTGCATTTTCTGGCTAAAATGAAGATAATGGCCGTCAAAGATGTCGAACGTGAGGATATTGATTTCGTTTGCAAGGTAATAATTTTCTGTTCAACACCTATTGCTTTACTGTGTCTTGACGTGGTGGTTAGTACATAGGATTTTCTTATCAATTTCCCTATTACCCCTTGTGGTTTCACTGACCTTTCTTGTTCTCGCCTGCGGTACGCCACTTGCAATAATGGGCGCAATACCTGACTTTGCGGTACTAAAACAAGTGGCGTGCGTTATGAGTTGGATCTTAGGTCACGTTAGGGGATGACAGGACAGATTAAAGGGCCCGTAAGGAAGACTGTCGCCCTGTTTCTCCGGAAAGAAGCTGTTAGAATCAATCAATAATTTGCGTTTCGTATGAATCATGCATGTAACCGGTCATTCGGCGAACGGGGTGTTCTGGGTGTTTAAGCACTGCCGGGGACCTGAGCTTAAAATCGTGCTTTCGGGCTAATAAACGCTAATATTGGCTCAAATACAGCTGTTTTAGTCAATTTTGGCAGGTTTCCTGTTATACAAAAATTGGAATAGAAGTTGCATCCAGAAAAATCGGAGGGTTGGGTCGAAAATCGGTCTGGCTATTGTCGGTGGGGACCAGACGTGTTATTTGTATTTCGGAAACTCGGACAGACACAAATACTATAAGAACACAAACGCACAGCGAGCAGATAATATTCATTGTAGTCTTGCTTTTCTCAACAGACAAACACATTACGCCACTTTGTTCGGTGTTCCTCATACGGAAGAGGATGATTTGAAATGAGATAAAGAAGTCTGTCGGCTGCGTTGCTTCGGTCTCGATCTAGTGAACCGACTGTTGTTTAGAGTTTTAGACTGCACTGATTGTTCCATATGTTTATTACATCTCCAGACCAGAATCATACAAAAATAGCAGAGCCATCGTAATCCAAACCGTTTCAGAGTCTGGGTTGCCGTCCGGTTGCGAGCGTAGATCATTTCGTTCCGGAAGCGTTGGGTTCGGCTGAATTAGTCGAACAGATCAACACAAGCGGCGACGGCAAAGTCATCAAGGTACTTTATTTTGCCGACAGTAAGAAGTCGCAGACGTATGTGAACAGACATGAGCTAGCATTTCGACTGAGGGGAGTAATGGCGGCTGAGGGGTTGATTGAGGGGATGGCAAGTGAAAAAGTCCAATGTTTTACTAAAATCAAGGTTTTTATTTAGGCTTGTTTTTCGCTAAAATAGGTTAAAATAAGCTATTCTGAGCTCATTTACACCTAATCTAGGCATAGATTTATTACAATTTTCTATACAAAATTCTTCCTAAAAATTCCTGAGGGGGTAAGTCAGAGCCTGAGTGGGGTCAACGCCCCTCAGCAGCCCCCTTTGCCGATGTTTGTATGTGAGTTGGATCCTAGGTGACCGGTGTGCAAAACCCTGGCAAGGCGGTGTCGATTTTGATCCGAGGCTCAAATAAATTAGTTCTGGATGAGGCAGAGCGATCTCTGCACGATGCATTGTGCGTCATGCGATGTCTGGTAAAGAAACGGTAAGTACGGTTCTCAATGTGAAGGGGTCAGTCCCCGGGAACACCCCCGTTTTTGGGCCGCGCAAATTGCTGAAATTTAAGCCAAAACGGGAATTTCTAGTGTAGATTGGCCCGAAAATTCTAATTTTTAGCGATTTTTACCCCCTTCCAAAATAGTTGGCTGACAAAAATCCCTCACCATTGGTAAATAAATGACTTGTTAGATGACATGTCCTATTATGTACTTACAGTATTGATCGCTAAAGTCTGGATTCTTAGAGCCCTGATTTGCGGTGGCGGCGCCCCGGAGATGGAAGTATCGGTTCGGATTCGCCAGTTGGCCCAGGAAGTCTCCGGTGTAGAGGCCTATTGTTGGCGCGCCTTTGCCGAGGCCATGGAAATCGTACCGTACACGCTGTCCGAAAACGCCGGACTTAGTCCAATCGCTACCGTCACTGAACTTCGCAATCAACACGCAAGTGGTCACAAATCTGCCGGAATCAACGTTAGGAAGGTCAGTAAATATTAGTCGACTTCCATACCTGGGTCATATGTAGTATGGCAGCTCATAAATATCCTTCCAATTGTTCGGTCCTATGTATCTCAACTTCTCTAGTAACTTACAGAATCTTTAGGGTTACGTGACGGATATCACCGAGGAGAATGTGTTCCAGCCGTTGCTTGTGTCGACCAGCGCCGTTAAGTTGGCAGCAGAGACGGTCCGTTCTATCCTCAAAATCGATGACATTGTACGTTTTGTGCAGCTGTTTTTTTTCAATTCTAAACTTCTTTTTGTTGCAGGTCAAGTCAATGCGATGAGCTGAATGTGTAGGCGCTGATGAGTGGTTGATTAGGTGATTGTGTGTCGCTTCAGGCCGTCTCTTTTCTTACCTTCGTTTCTTGTTATTTTGTTGCTGTTGAGCTGTGCGCAGTAAAATAATCACGTGACCAATTGTCGACCTGTCGCTTTAACCATAACGCTTGATCAAGTCCTGAAAAATAATTAGCTCCACAGACATTTGTATCAGTCTGCTCTGTGGCTGACAGTCGGTTCGCTTGCAACAACATGAAGACGTCGTTGATGGCTCTGTTTCTGTTCGGTTTTATCGTGCAGCTTGGCTGCGATGCTTTCCGTATCAACCATCATATACCTGGTGTTCGTCGTAGGAGCTCTTTGCAACAACTGACTGCAAGAGATATCATGCAGGAGGAAGGTATTTGGTTTCTCTTTTTAAAGGGTGTGAAAGGTAGTCTCAAATCCACAGAATTTTCTCGTTTTTTGCTGTTAATTTACTACGCTTCTTAAACAGAGCCGCCTGTTGAGAAATTTGAACCGGAGTGGTATCCCATACACGACGCCACCTGAAGCGAAGAATGATTCGATTTTGAAGCAATCGCAATACTGTACCATTGCCCAGTTCATACGTAAATGTTGTGTGTGGCACGTAATAAAGTCCATCGCATCGCACTGAAGCCCTATTTAGAAAATTATGTTCCTGCCTAATAGCCACAGTCATAATCAGCAACAAAAGAGAGTCAATTACCGTAACAAACTGTCATTAGCCGGTATGCAATTGTTAAACTACATATTGGTTTGTTCAGCAGTCGTGTCGGGCGGGCAGCTATGCTGACAATTTGTTTAATTTTTCTTCTTTTTGGAGTGCAAAATGTTGCTGGGTTTAGATTCGAACATCACCCTAGATTCGAGAATTTCAGAAATGCCTTGGGCAACCGCGATCGTGGTTTGTTTAAGCTGTTACTAATATTGCCTACAGAGGTGTACTCATTGATTTCAGGCTTGTCGCCAATGAAAATTCTTATACACGCTATGCAACCAGAGCGATATAAAATTCCTAATAGAGCAATAAGAGGAAGTGATCCAGAAGGACTAGCCCGAGAACTAATTTCGCGGTGGTGAACAGCGCGCTGTGACGCTGGAAATAAATATTAGCGTTGAAAAGGTTTATTTCGCTTTACAAGAGCGTTTAAACACAGTTCATATCAATTACGTATTCGTTCTAAGCCTTCTTATATGGTGCCACCCCATGCACTGGGCCGTAGGGCAAACCTAAAAAGTGCACATAGACTGGAATGACACCAGATACGGCATTAAATAAAAGCGCACCACCGTAACCACCGTAGCCAGCAAGACCGTACCCGCCGTAACCGTGTCCAAGACCGTACCCGCCGTAACCGTGTCCAAGACCGTACCCGCCGTAACCGTATCCAAGACCGTACACACCGGGATAACCATATCCGCTGCCAAACGGGAAGCCGTATCCATATCCGTAAGCAGGGTAACCGACGGCTAAATAAAGAACCAGTCTCTCGGGATCGAAAATCTCCCCTTACCGTTGCCGTAGTAACCATGACGGAAATATCCCCGGGGGCCATAACCGTGTTGATAGTAACCATAGGCCTTGGCATGTTTCGGAGCAGGATAGCCTAAATTTAGCTTAGTGCCATGTACCTTGGTCCAGCTGTTCTAATCGTCAGCGTCACATTTTCACAAACACAACAAACGTACTCGCAAATGACTGGATGACCAGCAACGTAAGCACATAGACCAGGGCGGCAGTCTTCATTGTGACGGTTGTTGAGACAGTTTGGAAGTTGAGCAGATAGAGAGATCTGTAAGTGCTCGGCTTTATAAAGATCTGTAAATGTGTTAGTGGAACCGTTTTTGCCGGTAAGAAGGCATTTCTGGCGCAACTTTATCACTGATGCCTTTAAGAAAACCGAGACATTAGCTGTTTGTGTGCCGCCGACCTGCTAGACATCTGCGACAGCTGTTTTTCGATTTTCGGGACAAAGTGGCAGCAGTTTTCACCATGACCACCTACAGTACGTAGTGTTTATTGACTTGGAAATACGCAGTAGGAAAGACTGAATTTTCATCTGTCGGTGGCTTTAATTTTCCTTAGACAATCAAAAGCCTCCTCGATTAGCGTTGTCACCCACAGGTAAATCGGCCGGCTGGCTGCATCTGCTCTTGACAGAGACGGACGGAAACAAGAGCTGCTTCTCACTCTGAGGTTGTAAGTGGAGAATTGGTTTCAATTTCGTAGTCTAGCAAGCAACCTAAAAACTGTTTACATAAAGCATTTCTAATTATGTCAAAAGCCACATTTTATAGATTAGAAGTATCAGGATTGTGCCGACAAATTCAACAGCTTTTCCACAAATCGTCATAGGCGCAGATGGAAGTGGTGCGATTGAGTTTGATGCTGTTGCTACTGTTCTGCACTGCCAAACCTGGGCTAAACTTTAGAGTAGACCACAGGTTAGCAACACATGAAGCTCAGTTTGAAAACGGTAAATTTTACTACACGAGGCAATCTACATTTTAACAGTGATAATTTAGCTAAAAATTATTGGTTCGAGAGAGATTCGAGATTTGGACGGCTCGTATACAGCAAGTGGATTAAGCGAGGATCCCAAAAACGGTAGGCATTTATTGCTAGCAAACGTCAATAAGTTACTCTGTCTGCATTTAGCTCGGTCTACGAATGATGACAGCAACTACTACATAAATTTATAGTAACAATAAATGAACTTGATTGTCCTCGAGATGCGCTGGCTGAAAATACGTAGCGAAAATATTAAAACGAGGAATCGAGTTTTGGTCCGATGAATAAACTGCTTACGCAATGAACTACGTACGTAGTAATGCGTGCTCTTTTCATGGCAAAACAGTTAATCAAACAGCAGCAAATCAAAACTTGGAGAAGGTCTGTCGACACACATTCGAACAGCATCTGGCAGTCATTCTGACGCTGTGTCCATTATTGTAGCTGGTGACAATTGAGGCACAAAATTGGCGCAGGTCTACAAACACAGCCGACTCGATGAGCCAGTCAGAAAGCGAAGGGTAGCAAAAACGACGGCACACAACGCAGACAGCAAAGTCCAGGGACAGACTGATGCGAACGTCCCACGGAAGTAGAGTGGTTGGCAATCTAAAATCCACTGACTTACACCGACACCAAGCGATCTTAGGCTGACTGCGTACCCCAAATCAAGCACCGTCTTGGCAGCAATTTCAGTCAGCCTTGGCACACAGCCGTGAGCCAGCTGATCGAGCAAATGCAGCTTTTCCTCGTGACTGTAGGGTTGATACAACGCTGCACAGTTGCCAGTCAGATCCAGCTGATCCAACCTGATCCAACGCAGAGATCCAGGAACAGAATTGAGTTGATTGGAGGCCACTCGAAGAATGGACAGAGCACTCAGTTTGCCAATTGACTCAGGCAAGCGCTGCAGTTGGTTGCGGCTCAGGTCCAACTGACGCAAGCTGCTCAACCGGTCTAGGAAGCGCGGCATCTGTTGCAGCAAATTGTCGCTCAGGTTCAGAATGGCGATCTGTTTCGGCAGTTGACGCCAGAACGCGGCAGGAAGGTGGTCGAGTGAGTTGTTGGACAGACTCAAATTCCGCAGACTTACTAGCGCACTGAGATTCAGCTGCTGCCACAGATTGGTCACGGCATCGAACCGATTTCCTTCTAAAACACAAATAAAGTTAGACACGACGAAACAACTCCTTTTGCAGCAACGAACACCGGCCACAAAATAAGTGTTGTTCAGCTCCTCAGGAGAACAGAAATGTTTGGACACAAACGTTAGTGTTGGTCTAAACGTGAGAATTCGACGGAGTTAACCTCAGAAACTTGTGATCGTTATTGCTCAATAGGGTGGTTTGGAAAGTTTAAAAAAGGCAAACAAATAATACCTAATCTCAAAACGCTTAGATTGACCAGATTGAGCCATCGAGGATCTACTCTGTTCAGTTGACAGTCAATAATCTGAAGTTTCTCTAAGGAGACAGGGAAACCGGCCGTAAAAGGGTAGTCCCGTTTGTCTTTGACAAACAGCTCCGTCTTTCTGGTTTCTAGATGACGAGCCTTGGCAGGCTGAGCGACCGAAAGCTTTGGCACCGACTCTCCAGTGATGGCGCACTTTACTAGTTTCACAAACATCTGCAGTTGCGATGGCTCTGCCTGCAAACTGTTCCTTCAGTAAACATTCAGACAGATAGAGGCTTCGTCACAAATACAGTCAGCCAGACATGGGCTAGCATTTCGGCTGAGGGGGGGTAGAATTTTCAATTCCTGAGGGGGGGGCTGAGGGGGGTAGGAGCGCCTGAGGGGGGGGGCTGAGGGGGTGGTAAGCCAAAAAGTCCGATTTTTGGCCAAAATCAAGGTTTTTGGGCTTATTTTTCATTAAAATAAGCTAAAATAAGCTATTCTGAGCTCATTTACACCTAATCCAGTCATATTTTTATCATAATTTTCTATACAAAATTCTTCCAAAAAATTCCTGAGGGGGGGGTAGCGGGCGGCTGAGGGGGGGGTAGGTCAGAGCCTGAGGGGGGGGGCCCAACCCCCCTCAGCCCCCCCCTTTGCCCATGTCTGCAGTCAGCCACTTTCACTCACTTTGGAAATGTACAGATACTCGCTCGGTTCCGTAAACTCAATAGTCAGCTTTCCTTCGTTCGCAAAACGACTCAGAACGCGCGCATTTTGGTGCAGCTGCAACAAATATCACATACATAGCAATTCAGTGGGGCCGGTCGGCTCCAGACCATACCAGATACTTCTTGCCTGTCTTGTCCTTGGTTGTGCACACAAACAAGATGGCTTTGGCAGATTCTGATTTGCTTGCGTTTCCAATGCAGATTGAACCTTGGACAGCGTGCAGCTTGCCGCCTTTCGAGCAAAGGGAAGTGCTCTTTGGCTGGCGCAACAGAGAACATCGTAGACGCATTCTTCTCTTGGCTTAACTGACTTTTAGGGGTCCCTCCAATATACATTAATAATTACTTCTTATGACTAACTTATTTTATCGTTTAGTCATTAGGGGTCTCGTACCCCATTATCGATGATTCTTAGGCAAAAGTTAACAATGTCAGTCCTTCAGTGGCCGGCCAAATCAATAATTGCTCTGGCCGACGCACCCTATACTGATGCCTCTCTAGGGGTACTTATATATTTGGAAAACAGGCCCTCCAGAGCGTGCCCTATACTAATGCGTCTCTAGGGGTACTTTTATGAAGAAGAACAATGTTTATATACGTGCGAATAGACGATTAACAAACAGTGCAGAACAATAGAACAGCAACAAAAGGAGAACGTACGGAGATCGAATCAGATGCGGGTGGGTCGGGCCGGTTGACTGGCTTCAAATACACTACCCCTCCAGTAATCTTTTAATTCAACTTTATCTAAACCTACCCTAAATCCCGAGATTGAGGGAGCATAAAACTTCTTCATGATTTACAAGAGCTTCTGTAGAATTCAAAAAGTGCGGTGTTTATACGATAATATAAACCCAAACGAATTTTACAACTTAGTTGCTTTTAAATAAAGAGGTCAAGCCATAGCGATTCGAAATATTCGTTACTATCATTTTGTATCTCAGAACTGTCAAAGAATTTTGAAATCAGAAAAAGCACACCACCACCGCGGTCGCAACGTCAGCAAAATAGTGTGAGAATTAAAAACAGGGTTAAAAATCACATTATCATCATCACTGCCTAAATACCTTTCCGTCACGCAATAACAGCAAGCAAATGTTTATGAACCAGTGATTCAAGCCTCGATCTCGTTCACTGAACTGGCTCTTATAATTCGTCATCCTAGCTTACCTTACCTCTCCTTAGCATTAGGGCCCGACCGGATACAAATTTCTACCGGATCCGGATCCGGATATGCCCATATCCGGCCGGATCCGGATCCGGATATGCCGGATATCATTGATCAACTTAAAATTTTTTAGAATGCAATAAACGACATATATACATTTCTTTGTTCTATAATAGCTGATTCAAAACATCTAATAATTGTAGTTCAAAGAACGCAAGTTATACTTGTTAAACAACAACATTTCTACATTTTCGGGCTTCAGAGAGGAGCGATCGCCTTCTGAAATCGTGCCAGCAGTCTTAAATGTTCACTCGCTAGTCGCTAGTAGACCTAATTCGTAGTACTACAAACTACATATTTTCGGCGATAATGACGTCATCAAGACTACAAATTAACTAAGACTACATATTATTTTCGCGATAATTTTTAACTACAAACTAAGACTACAAATTGAAATTCTCTGAGCAAATAGGTCTACTCGCTAGCTACCGTACCGATAGGAGCACTCAAATACTTCCTGGCAAGCTGAAAAACTGTTTTTAGAACCATACAACTGCCGTAAATTTCTGACCTGGTCAATCCTGGATGGTCAAATGCAATATTTATGTTCAAATACGTAAAAAATCACGTTTTCTCATCTGTGGCTGATATCCGGCATATCCGGCAGGTAATATCCGGATCCGGCACCGGATCCGGATATGGCCATATCCGGCCGGATCCGGATCCGGATATCCGGTCGGGCCCTACTTAGCATGCCCTATACTGATACGACTGATAGGTACCGATGCGTCGACCAGGCCAATTGTCGATTTGACCGGTCAGACTGTTAAGAGCCATTTTTTATAAGATCCAGGCAGGCGGCGGAACATGAAATTTTCTGACCTATACTTTTTATGTGATGAATCAATAGGTCATTAGTAGAAAACACCACCACCACTGTGGTATTTTTGCTCTGCGATACCGCTTGGGGTATTTATGGCCAAAAACGTGATTTTGAACATTTTCAACTGGTTCTCCAGTGTGCAATTGCCGATCGCGGTCATATCTTCAGCATAAATTAGTCTTACTATGACCACTGTACCCACAAACTTTGGGGCTGATCGATTTAGGCCAGCGTGAATACCGTTGATCTTAGGGGTTATTTTAAAAAGTGAAAAATAATTTTTTGACGTCCCTCGCAGATTTTGGCCATACTTTTAGGTTAGATAGAATACGTCGTCCTCTACACGTTGGTGTTTTCACTTTTTTGGCATCGGCCTCGTTTTTGAGTTGTTCATGTTTTAATTTTCCAAAAAAATTTTGCGGTATCTTTTAGAATCATTCACAATTCCGGTCTCCATGAAGCTAGAGCGACCCGTAGTAGAGCGTGGACGTAGAATGTGATGTGCTATCTAACCATAAACGCGAAATCGATCTACAACCACTTATACCAGAGTGGCATCAAGTCAAAATTTCGATCGAAAATGACCCAATTTCCAGTTTGCAGTCTTGAAATAGACAGTCTGTGTTTCGGCACTTCTGAAAGTAATCTTCTATCAATAGACAGTGTTTCTGGCCTATTTTGACCTGCTAATTTCAGAAATGACCTTAGTTTTACTTTATACGCTTCCAATTTCAAGATGCAAGTTTACCATAGTGTAATAAGTAGACAGTGTTATATTTCAAAATCTCGAGCATATACAGAAAAATTAAGGTCATTTCTGAAATCAGCAGGCCAAAATAGACTAGGAACACTATTAATTGATGGTAGATTCCCTTCAGAAGCATTGAAACACAGCCTATCTATTTTAGGATTATGGCTCTCAAAAATGTATATGTTGATGAATCTTCGGAGGTCCATAACTACCGACTGAGTTGTCCTAGCGCCAAAAGAAGATCATATTCAGAATCAGTGAAGAAAAATGCACCTAACAGCAAACATTTGATGCTTCGGTTTCATAAATCACTGATGATGTGAATGCCAGGGCATCAGGAGAAAATAAGTCGCTCAGGACTGCTCATATTTAAAAACCACTGTAATTTTTATAATTAGTGTTGAAAACTGCATTAGGTGATGCAGATTTCACGGCTATGTATCCTGCATATGATTGATTTGAGTCACCTTTCAGACCAGGATGATATACAAGTGCAGCCATTTTCTTTGCAAATATTTTAAAGGCCCATATCGTGAGAACAAGGTAAGCTAGAACAAAAATACGATCATTTTCGGAATCGCAAGAATCTCAGCTATGATTTGACGGCCGAATCTACGCCATTTGACCAATTAGTTCGGCAGCAGGTGTAAAAATCTGAAGAAAACCAGGTCGGAGCTTGTGTCATTTTCGATCGAAACTTAGACTTAGTGCCATTCTGGTATAAGTGGTCGATTTCGCGTATATGGTTGGATAGCCCATCACATTCTACGTCCAACGCTCTACTGCGGGTCGCTCTAGCTTCATGGAGACCGGAATTGTGAATGATTCTAAAAGATACCGCAAAATTTTTTTGGAAAATTAAAACATGAACAACTCAAAAACGAGGCCGATGCCAAAAAAGTGAAAACACCAACGTGTAGAGGACGACGTATTCTATCTAACCTAAAAGTATGGCCAAAATCTGCGAGGGACGTCAAAAAATTATTTTTCACTTTTTAAAATAACCCCTAAAATCAATGGTATTCACGCTGGCCTGAATCGATCAGCCCCAAAGTTTGTGGGTGCAGTGGTCATAGTAAGACTAATTTACGCTGAAGGTATGACCGCGATCGGCAATTGCACACTGGAGAACCAGTTGAAAATATCAAAAATCACGTTTTGGCCATAAATACCCCAAGCGGTACCGCAGAGCAAAAATACCACAGTGGTGGTGTTTTCTACTAAAGAGCTATTGATTCATCACATAAAAAATAGGTCAGAAAATTTCATGTTCCGCCCTAATAAGGGGACCTGCCCGGTTCTTAAAAAATATGGCTCTTAACTTTTATAAAAATCGATAAACGGTAGTCCAAAATAGGGATGCAACCGAATACAAAAATACCGAATACCGAAGCGGATTTTCGGAACCGAATAATACCGAATTATACCGAATAATACCGAATATTGATGATTCGCAGCGCGATTGCAAAAATATACTGTCTAACTACTATTTCTTGTTTTTTTGCTTGACTTTTTGATGCTAAAAAAGCTGTAGAGTGACATATTGTTTGAATGCTATAGATTTATCCATGCCTATAACAAAAACAAGCCCTATTTGTTTGTTCTGCTGACGGTAAAAAACGAGTACAAAATTTGCGAACAAACAATACAAGAGGCGCGAGTTAGGCCACAAGTGCCCTGATTCATCATGTGAAGTCACAGCACAAAGACACTTTCGCGTATATATCCTCCTATTATCCGCCACATGGCGGAGATTTCACAAAAACACTTGCCCCTGAGCTTGAAGCTAAGTCTAAGCCTAAAACTGAAGCTAAAAGTTGGGTTTGACAGCGGGTTGGGCGAAAGGGCCTTCTCAATTATCTGGAATGTGGCGGATAACAGGAAGATATTTACACGCGACGCGAATCACAAACGCATACATAGTTGGAGGAAGGGAGCATCCAATCCAGTACTACAGTACTGTAAGCATCGGAGCTGGCAGGTTAGGCATACAGCTTAGATTGGATGAATCGTTTGAAAAGATAGATGGGATTTTATACGTAGTATTTGGTAGATAAAACAAACGCTTAGCTTAAGAAGTGGAAAGCTGACAGCGTAGTCTACTCGGAACTGAAAAGGCCAAAATCTTGTTGTTTATTACTTTTTTAAATATTAGTTAGTTTATTACTATGTAAGTTAAGCCTTAACCTTGAAGTTCGTTGACTTTTTGTATGAATAGTCATTGGCTGCCGAAATTTTAGCATAATAAATGAACAGAGAGATGTAAAACAGGAAATATCTCGGTGATTTCTGCACAAATTTAAACAAAACAGTGCAATTTCAGCGGTTTTACAATATTCGGTATTATTCGGTATTATTCGGTTAGAAAAATACCGAATTCGAATACCGAATTCGAATAGTACTAGTAACCGAATTATTCGGTTCATACCGAATAATACCGAACTTCGGTTGCATCCCTAGTCCAAAATATCGAATTTAATTCAATCAACTGAATATGAATAATGGCTAAAATTGAAATTTTTGTTGGGACCCCTCTAAAAGTCAGTTTTAGCCCTTCTCTTTCGTTCAAGGTAGTTAAAGTAAACCTCCTTACTACCAGAAAACCCACAGCTTGCGATCCGATTCTAACAACTGAGCAGATTGAAGGCTGAATCTGAACTGAGTTGCAAGCTAGTTAGCTTTTTCTTTTTAAAATAATTTTTGATTTGTAATAACCACCGTAACCATAGTATCCTTTATTCAGGAATGCGGTTCGAGAAAAGAGCGCCAAATCCAAATCGTAGCAGTACCGGAACCGTCCTGAGGCCGTATGCAGGCGGTTAGAACTAGGCCTAGATCTAGCGGTTTTCTGCTTAGAACTAGAAATCGGCGCTAGTACTAAACTAACTGGTATGCACGCGTTTTTAGTGCTTAGGACTATCTAGTTAGTACTAGCCAAATCGCCTAGACTGCTCCGGAGCTTACTAGACAGCCCTAGTTTGTTCTTTTTTGTTGCTGGTAAGATTATTTTTGAGCAATTTTTGTCTCGCATTCAAGCACAGAGTACTACCCTAGCTATTGGTACTGGCATAGATAGCTTACGCATAGCAAAAACGACATTACGTACAGTATAGCTCTTATTTACTGGCTATCTATTCCTTTTCCGCTACCATCACCTAATTGTTCACACGGCCGTTTTGAATACAATAAAATCCGACTAAAATTTCATGTCAAATGCTGGAAAATACAATACTTTCTATTCTTGTCTGTAAGTGCTAATTGTCTGGTACCGTAGCAAAATCTGTTTAGCGAAGGTATAACTGCAGAATAGACAGTAGTAGTTAGAATTTTGGTAACTTAAGGAGGCAAGATGTGGGTCATCATGATCATGCAACTTAGACCGACGAATCAATTATTAGAATAAAAGTTTCGTACTATTTCCAAATCCAGTATTATCTTTAGATTAGAATGTTTTTAACAGCAAAATGCAACTTTCTATCTGATTTGTTGTGATTTTGCAGCATTTTTTAACTGAACAAATGTGCCTTATCGGACATTTTTTGGTTTATTGGCAAGCAATTGATTTGCGGACTGACTTGCGTCGCCGGCGCGAAAATGGCGACAACGATCTGCTTATTGACTACCACACACTCACACTTCGGAGAGCTGAGACGAAGGCCTCTAATTGCCAATCTTTCTGTTACTGTTACTTTGATTCAGAGTCACTTCTTCCAACGTGTACGTAGGTTTTTTGGATGGTGTTATTCTGAAAGAGTAGGGTATTACTGTACAGTCGGATAACCATCTAGCTCCCCATTTCATAGATATACTTGACTTTGACCGGCCATTTATGCTGCTGCGACAATACTAAGACACGTCATAGTTGAATTTTAGTTGTCTGCAGCGAAGAGGGCATGTTAAAGGAATCAGATGAGGAGAATAGACTTGATAAGCACGCCTATTGCCTTTGCATTACGGTTACACAGCACGCTTTTCTTACTAGAGTTAGAACTAGAATTAGTACTAACGCGAGCATACCACTAGAAACTTAGCTCTAGTTCTAGTTCTAACTAGCCCTAGTACTAGGCCAAAGTTAGTACTAACTAGCCCAAAACGCCTGCATACGGCCTCTGAAGCACCTAAAAGTAGGGCCCGACCGGATACAAATTTCTACCGGATCCGGATACACCCATATCCGGCCGGATCCGGATATGCCGGATATCATTGATCAACTTAAAATTTTGTAGAATGCAATAAAACCACATATATACATTTCTTTGTTCTATATTCAAAACAACATCTAATAATTGTAGTTCAAACAACGCAAGTTATACTTGTTAAACAACAACATTTCTACATTTTCGGGCTTCAGAGAGGAGCGATCGCCTTCCGAAATCGAGCCAGCAGTCTTAAATGTTTGCTCGCTAGCTATCGTAACCATAGGAGCACTCAAATACTTCCTGGCAAGCTGAAAAACTGTTTTTAGAACCATACAACTGCCGCAAATATCTAACCTCTGCCAGTCTGCCAAATGTTGACTGCTTCTCTTTCCAGTAGAGCAGTGGGTCTCTGTCACTCGGTACAAGCGGCTCTTTCAGATAGTCAGAAATCAGTTTGTGCACCTAAGAGAAAGTATCCATACTTATTGTGTAGCTAAACATCAAACAACAAAACTACTTTGTCAGTCTCTTCGCCACCAGAGGCATCGATTTGGTTTGGCGAATCCAGTGAATCGGCGAAAAATCCCTGTTCGCCCTCATGGCTGCTGTGCGTTTCAGTACGTGTTTCACAGTGATTTTCGGCGTTCAAAATCAGTTCCAATCGGACACGCGCCCAAGCAGCAGCTTCTGCCGACGTGAAAGCCTGCACCGTATTAGCAGCATAGTATACTCTAATCCTAACAATTGGGATTTAGCCTTACTTTATCCTTAAAGCGAGGATCCAGTATTGTAGCCAGAAAACAAGGTTCCGAGTTCTCGACAGCAGTAAAGTGATCTCGTTTATCTTTCCCTCCGAAGTAGTTATCGATTTGTGCCAGCAGTTCTTGTTTAAGGACACCGCAACCACCACCACGAGGCCCATCTACACTGGTTTGCTGAACCTGTCGCTTCAGCTTCCTGAAACAAACCAGCTCTAGTTGTTTTGACTTGTACTTACAGATATTGAGAAATGGTTGCTTAAAGAATGGAAACTAAGCAGAAGAAGAACTCACTTAACACAGGGAATGACCTCAGAGATACAGCTGCTTTCATGCTCACAGTGCTTCCTAATGACGGCCACTTTTTCGAGCACTTTCACTACCTGAAAAAGCATTCAATTGTTTCACAGTATAGGATCAACGGATATGAACTAACATTCTCCATCAAATCCCAGTCACTCGCGAATATGTTTGGAGGTCTCTTTGATAACGCCTCACTTTCGTTCAGCCACCCAATGGCCAGCTTGATGGCACGTCGTTGAGACCACATCCTCTCCAATTGATCGTAGTATGTATTCCACCTATAACCGTGAGTAATTAAAGGAGATAAATCAAACCATAAGCTAAAACCATGCCGAGTTGGTTCAGCCAATTTTAGCGTCAATTTGTGCGCACCCAACTGTGACTGAGCAAGCGCCAGTTGTTCTGCTGGTCTCGAACGCCGGAAGTAAACTGCCAACTGCTGAGATCGACTGAGCATATCTTTCACCGATTGCTGAGCGAAAACACTGTGATCAATAACCAAGTTGAGGGTATGCAGAAAACACCCAAACGACTCGATGCCATTTATGCTGGAATAATAAATGCACAACAAGCTAAAACGAGATAACAAATACCGTATACCTCAGTGCATTCACAAGGTTTTGCGCATTGTCTCGGAGCACTAAATGACATCTATCGCTTACATCCCAACCAGAAAGAATCTCTCTGAGAGATTCGGCAACGTTTCCAGCTAAAATAGCTCACTTTTGGTAAGTTTAAACCGATTTTGGACACATACCTGTGTGTGATTCGAATGATGGAAAACAACCCAGCACCAGCATTTTGCGTTTCCAATCAGATGTGATGAAGTGAGCAGTCAAGGCCATGTAAGAATCCCTTGCTTCTGAGGTCCAATAATCGAGTGTAAAACTGCAAAAATTACCTTGTATACATACGTAAACAGTGCTTAATATTTCTAAGTTGGATACCTGACAAACTTCACGGATTCCTTATCAGCAATAACATCTTTGACCTTTGCCATAACTCGCTTATAGATGTCCGGCACGACAGCCACTCGATAGTGTCTCTCTGTTCGAACAATTAGGCGCGAATTTGCATCTTTCATCATCTTCTAAAAAATTTACAACATATATATAAACTAGAATGAAGAAAATAAACCTGAAATCGCGTATTTTCCACTGTTGAATAGGGCAGCATGGCGTCGCAGAGCCATTCCCCAACGCGATACTCGTGTGCCTTTTGAGCTTTATCAGAGTCCTTGTAGGGAACGGCAAAAACCTCATCTAGCTTCGCTTGCTCTACTTTGGGTGTCTTGGTTTCAGCAGCTGCTCCAGCCACACAGTAGATGTCTTCTTCAGCCGCTCGCTTTCTTTTTCCTTCTGTAAGAAAAAATGATTTTCTGCGCCGGTATTTTGTTATGAAAAGGCTACCTTGCCGTTTCTGTTCATTAGCTTCCTGCTCTTTCTTCAACGAAGCGTGAATTCCCTTGTGACAAGACTTAAGATGGTTCCAGAGAGGTTTGGTACTGAAGTTGGCTTTGCTCTTGCCACGACCAATTAGAGCAAAGCACTTGCCAACTGCGCATGAAGCCTTAGCTTCATCGGGACCATACACATCAAAATGTCGCCAAATTACTGAACATCCAGTTGCAGAAACAGATGCTGCTGATGAAACGGAAGGTTCTTCCATTATCAAACACAAAAAACGAAACTTTTAACGGAGTACCAACATAACAACTACAGTCAGATCGCTCTCCTCATCTCTTCTTTTTTCATTTGGTAATATCGAATCGGCGCTGGGGGAATCGGCGCTCGGCGCTAATTTTTGGCAATTCGGTTTCTTCGAGCCGTTCGAGCCGTCGAGCCGTTCGAGCCGTTCGCACCGGCAGGTAACGCTGTGGGCGCTGAATTTTGTGCAATTGGCAGAACGTTTTCAGGCTGTGATTTTCTTCAATTTGCTTTGTGCTTTCAGTCATATCTCTTCTGGCCAACTCCGAATCGCCATGCCGAAATACTATCCCGAGAATTGGCCGATTCACTTGCGGAAATCAATTAAATTGACGATTTCCCTACAGATTGCAACGATTTCACCTCTTCAAGCTATGATACTTGTTCAATGTGCTTTGTGCTTTCAGTCACATCTCTTTTGGCCAACTCCGAATCGCCATGCCGAAATACTATCCCAAGAATCGGCCGATTCACTTGTGGAAATCAATTAAATTGACGATTTCCCTTCAGATTGCAACGATTTCAACTCTTCAAGCTATGATACTTGTTCAATGTGCTTTGTGCTTTCAGTCACATCTCTTTTGGCCAACTCCGAATCGCCATGCCGAAATACTATCCCGAGAATCGGCCGATTCACTTGTGGAAATCAATTAAATTGACGATTTCCCTTCAGATTGCAACGATTTCAACTCTTCAAGCTGTCAATGTGCTTTGTGCTTTCACTCACATCTCTACTGGCCAATTCGGAATCGCCTTGCCGAAATACTATCTGGAGAATCGGCCGATTCAGGTGTGGAAATTGGTAAAACTGACGATTTTCCTTCCGATTGCATCGATTTCAACTCTTCAAGCTGTGATACTTGTTCAATGTGCTTTGTACTTTCACTCATATCTCTTTTGGCCAACTCCGAATCGTCATGCCGAAATACTGTCCCAAGAATCGGCCGATTCAGTTGTGGAAATCAATTAAACTGTGGATTTTCCCTCAGATTGCAACGATTTCAACTCTTCAAGCTATGATACTTGTTCAATGTGCTTTGTGCTTTCAGTCATATCTCTTCTGGCCAACTCCGAATCGCCATGCCAAAATACTATCCTGAGAATCGGCCGATTCACTTGCGGAAATCAATTAAATTGACGATTTCCCTACAGATTGCAACGATTTCAACTCTTCAAGCTGTGATACTTGTTCAATGTGCTTTGTACTTTCACTCATACGTATCTCTTCCGGCCAACTCCGAATCGCCATACCGAAATATTATCCCGAGAATCGGCCGATTCAGTTGTGGAAATTAATGAAACTAACGATTTTTCTTCAGATTGCAACGATGAATGATTTCAACTCTTGTAGCTGCATACTTCTTCGATACGCCCTGAGCAGCACTCATATATGTTCTGGCCAACTCCGATTCGCTAAGCCGAAGTACAGTATTATCCCGAGAATCGGCCTTTCGGTTGTGGAAATTTAGAACTGACGATTTTCGTTCAGATTGCCCATATTTCCTCGATACACTCTCTCTGCCCTGTATTTTGCGGTTTACCAGCTTAGTTTACCCCCTAAAATACAGTATGTACTCCCTAAAGTCTGTACCTCTAAATCTGTACCCCCAAAATTTGTACACCCAAAATGGTTTCTCTCCCTGAATTTTTTGAGCCCTGTATTATTCAGGATGCTTTATTTGCCCCCCCCCCAATTTGCCCCCTCCTAAATTTCTTACCCCCCATTTTTTTAGTCCGAAGTGTTTTGCTCTCTGTATATTTCGTACATGCATGCAACAGGGGGTCCGGGGTGTGCCAAAATACAAGGCGCAAAAAATTTCGGACCAAAAATATGGGGGTAAGAATTTTTGGGGGTACAAATTTTAAAGGGGTATATTTTGGGGGCAAAGCAAGCACGCAGAAGAATACAGGGTGAAAAAGGCATCCTGAAAAATACAGGGCGGAAGTATTTGCAGAAATGGGCAATTTGAAGGAAAATCGTCAGTTTCGGCGTTTTCCACAATCGAGTCACGTCTTGGTCATGATGGGTAGTTTACGCTATCCCGTGTGCCACTTCGGCTCCGGCATCTGTGAGAGAGGTTGTTTGTGGGTTCAAAACCAGTCGAACCGACTGGAAGTACATAGCTGACGCAAAGCCCAATCCAGGCCGCCGAAAGACAGTGACGGTAGCAGGTACGTAAATGGGAACCGAACCGGCGCTGCCGTTGCTCCGAGGACCGAATAGCAGGAAGGGGCAGGATTGCCCAATTAAAAGGCTCTGAAAAGAGCGCGGGCTGTCCTGAGCTGTACGAAAGCACAGTGGAACTAAAAACCAAAACGAAACAAACAAAACCGAATCGGCCGATTCTCTCCCAGATGGTGCTCGGTTTAGCGAATCGGAGCTGACTGGTACATGTGGTTGGACAGGATGCTCAGGTGTATCTAAGAAGCACCACACCTGAAATCATCGCAATCTGAATAAAAATCGACAGTTTAATTGATTTCCAAGCTGAATCGGCCGATTCTTGGGATAGTATTTCGGCATGGCGATTCGAAGTTGGCCAGAAGAGATGTGAGTGAAAGCACATAGCACACTGACAGCTTGAAGAGTTGAAATCGTTGCAATCTGAAGGGAAATCGTCAATTTAATTGATTTCCACGAGTGAATCGGCTGATTCTCGGGATGGTATTTCGGCATGGCGATTCAGAGTTGGCCAGAAGAGATGTGAGTGAAAGCACAAAGCACATTGAACAAGTATCACAGCTTGAAGAGTTGAAATCGATGCAATCGGAAGGAAAATCGTCAGTTTTACCAATTTCCACACCTGAATCGGCCGATTCTCCGGATAGTATTTCGGCAAGGCGATTCCGAATTGGCCAGAAGAGATGTGAGTGAAAGCACATAGCACATTGACAGCTTGAAGAGTTGAAATCGTTGCAATCTGAAGGGAAATCGTCAATTTAATTGATTTCCACAAGTGAATCGGCCGATTCTCGGGATAGTATTTCGGCATGGCGATTCGGAGTTGGCCAAAAGAGATGTGACTGAAAGCACAAAGCACATTGAACAAGTATCATAGCTTGAAGAGGTGAAATCGTTGCAATCTGTAGGGAAATCGTCAATTTAATTGATTTCCGCAAGTGAATCGGCCAATTCTCGGGATAGTATTTCGGCATGGCGATTCGGAGTTGGCCAGAAGGGATATGACTGAAAGCACAAAGCAAATTGAAGAAAATCACAGCCTGAAAACGTTCTGCCAATTGCACAAAATTCAGCGCCCACAGCGTTACCTGCCGGTGCGAACGGCTCGAACGGCTCGACGGCTCGAAGAAACCGAATTGCCTAATTTTTGATATGTTGCCTGAACATCTAAAATACTAAGCAGTGCGAAATCTAAATTCTTCTGTTGCATGAACATCTAAGATACTGTAGCCAGCGCGAAATTTAAATTCTAAACGCATTATTTTCGAAATTTCACGTTGTGCAAAGGATTGCCTCACGATTTATTTCTGATTTGCAATATACACTATAAAGAACCCTTCAAGGACTCGACCGAATTCAAATGACTCGACTTCTTCAGAAGCCGTAAGTTTCTAATGTCCACATCAGTGAGGGGGATAGACCGATAAACTTCACAGCTGCCTTAGCTCCACCCTTTTCCGTTCTAGAGGAACGGATTTTTATCACCTACTAGGTATTTTCTGTCCGTAAATCAAATAATGATGAACGAAACAGTGCCATACATTGACGACGAAATCGGTGTCGAGCATAATTATGCTGCGATGGTTACTAGTAGCACGCCTAACAAAGCTACTGCGGCGGCAGCAAGGTAAGACGGTTTTTGGGACCAGGCGTAGCTAGGGGGAAATCAGGAACCGATCCCAAACAGAAATTAATGTTTTTAATTATCATACTTAATTATAAATTAACAAGTTTTATATCGATTATCGATCATTTTTTTGCCAAAATTTCAAAATCGTCCAAAATGGTCATGTTATATATCATTTGAAAGCCCTTCGCCTGACGAGTCTAATGATCATTACATCAGCAGAGGTCACGCCCCGGGGGGCTGTTTTGCCAAATATAAAAGAACCCCTAGAGACGCATCAGTATAGGCATGCTCCGGGGGGCCTGTTTAGAAGAACTGTGCCAGACTGTATAAATAGTGCAAATCATTTTTGTAGAGATGGCTGTGTGCTTAACTTGATTTCTCCAGTGAAAATGTTGGAAGCTAAAGCGCGTTCAGAGGAAACCTTAGCTTCACCCATTGAATTCAGTTTGTCCGATTCGTTCAGCGAAGTAAATGTCACCAGCTCAACGTTAGACAGGTGTGTTAGATACAAATAGATCCTTTCAGTTCCTAAAATGTACATTGTATTTGCACGTCTGAAAAAGCATTATGTCTATATTTATTCTGAACAAGTACCATATAGTCTCGATTAACTTGAAAAATAGAAGCCCAGAGCTTGTAATCGAATATGCAGTACTTGCCAATTTATTAGGAACTTTTAGCACGCCCTGGGCCGTACATGTTAGTTATGGGCGGTTGACACAGTCCTACATTTCTCCCAGTTAACGTGTTTTAGATCCCCTCCTAAAAAGTGTTCGCGAAGCTGTGAAAGATTGCCACCAAAAACATCCACAGCTGTGCGCAAATTGATTTCTGAGAGTGTGGACAAAGTGTGTCTGATACACTTACTCTATGCATGTACGTACAGTATTTACAGTATGTCGGTCGGATGCTTCTGAATTTTCCAGTGTTGCTTATTTTGTTGTACGTGCGTACATAGCCTACATATTCTAAATTCATAAAGTTGCATTTTGTCAACCATGTTGTACGGTAGGTTTGTTGGCCTCGTGCTGCGAGTGGATCAATCGAAGTTAGAGTGCTCGTATAGGTTAATGATACGCCAACAGTTGAATAACTTTTCTCGCGACCTCTCGTGTGCCATGTTACTGCTGAGCCGCAAGTAAGCAAGCAACGTTTCACTTCTCACACAACAGAATGTGATTCGCCGGAGCAATAGTTTCTGTGCCCTCACACTGATCTAGTACTGGTGAGGTAATATTGTCAACCTGCCCTCGCCAACCTTTGTCTTATTTCTAAACAGCCGAAGCTAAGTACTAGACTAGCCGTATAAAGGCCGATTCATACTTCTGCCATCATGACCGCACTGGCACTTTTTAGCCAGTGGCGTATCCAGGAGGTGTAGGGTGGGTACATCAGCCTTTGCGGTGGAGGTATGAAGAAAACGTCTGTCAAAAATATAAGAAACTAATGAATTATGTACTAAAACTGTCTATTTTGTGCTCAGAATGCCTTCCAAATGCGTTTTTGAAGGCTAAATTTTCAAAATTTTCTCACCCTGGTCGGGCAGAAGCCGAACCAGACCATTATAAACTACAAAACTTGTAATTTCTGTTAATTTTAAGCTCGGAATGCGTTTTAAACGCGTTTTTAAAAGCTAATTTTGCTATTCCCCCACTATTTACACTACGGTCGAATGCAATATTTATGTTCAAATACAAGTACGTTTTCTCATCTGTGACAGATATCCGGCATATCCGGCAGGTAATATCCGGATCCGGTACCGGATCCGGATATGGCCATATCCGGCCGGATCCGGATATCCGGTCGGGCCCTACCTAAAAGAGCCTCTCTAAACGACAGCATTCTCTACCATTCGTTTTAATAAGGTCGCAGCAAGACCACTACACCAACCAACAGAAGATTCACGAGTTGCACTGGTGGCGATCAGTCAAACACTATGATTGGAGGAAAACCGCAGAAAACTGCGCCCCGGTAAGATATCCTACCCGCCTGGCCGCCCAGCCCCCAGAAAGAGCCATCAATCATCGCATCGTTATCTCGTTCAATTCAGGCCAAATAAACAGCTAGCATAGCAATGTGACCGCTACTGCGAACGAGTTTATGGCAGCAAAGTACTGCGCTAACAGATTAGCAGTTTACAGTAGTATAGATAGTACATGGTCAGCACGGTATAGTATATACACTTTGTCTTTTAGAGCAAGCGGTAGCACTGTGTTATGCCACTAATTTGTTGACTCCAAATTGTTCTGTGCTGCGAGTAGATAAAGTAAAGTTAGTAAAGTTTATTGCACACGAACTTGTTAGTAAGAAAAGAAGAATGTTCAAAATTGGCGACCAGGACAAAGTCAGAGGCTCCAGTGCAAAGCGGTTTGCTGGCAGTGCACTTACGCAAACCGCAATCCTCGATTACTAATTGTTAGTTTATCCTTAAATACGCCCACCGAACGAGCAGCAGCAGATCTGCCCGTAAGAAAACTCATCGAGGTGAGGTGAGTGGCGTACTGTGCGCGCGCGTATTTAAGCCGTGCATCCTGGCCACACGTTGCTTTAGCAGACGTTCGACTAGGTCAGCCGGCTCGTCAGTGGCAAAGAAATACAAGATGTAGGCGAGAGTGGAGAGTGGCAGTTTGCTTCCTTCAACCATCGAGCCGTTCCTTATGGTTTTCTGGCTGCCACATTTTGGACAGCCCCAGACGAAACCGTCAGACAGTTGTTCCTTTTTCCGTTCGGTCATTTTGTGGCCCTGAGCACACTTTAAGGACGTTGCAATTAACCATAACTCGCGCTGCCAAAGAGACCTGAACACGTTTAGAGACTAGGCGGGCGCCTGTGTTAGTCACTCGGCCAAGCTGGTTACCTAATTAGCTTACACAAATCTGTGAGGGCCAAGCCGCCGTCAGACTTATTTGTGATGGATGACGAGCCTCTCTGGTTACGTATACAGGTGGGGCGGCGGTGTTCTAGAGATACATGCGTACTTGCTAGCCTCTCTCAAAATGGCCCCACCTCGCCTGGCTGGTCTCAGTCGCCACTCTGTCACCACCGCCTACTGTACGTGAAAGCCTACAGGCATAGGCTCAATTGGTCAAATATTCTCTGAGCAGGTTTCAAGCTGGCGAAGGCTTCTCTCGGTCTGGTGCTGCATTGCCTCAAAGACTGTTGCTGTTTCCGGGAAAGGGAGTGTCTAGTCGCATGTTTCTCAGAGCGCGGCGAGGAGTGAAAGCAGCTGCCCTGATTCAAGCAATGGTAGATCTTACTAAACCAGTGGGTGAGACCGGGTTCATCGGAATTTACAAGAAGTTCAATCAAAAGCATGTCTTTTACACCTGAGGACCTGGTGGACCGGTTCTTCCTTGAGATGAGAGCTTGAGCATCACGAGGGAAGAGTACTGCACGGCGCTCAACGCGTACATGGCCACAGATCCCTGTAACGGGGTTTGCCAGAACTGGCAAGAATATTACAACGATCTTCTGGATCATTTTCCGATATGTCCGTGCCTTGGTAATAGTAAGTATTTAGAGAAGGTCAACTTTACTGTACATACTGTTTTTGAGTGTTTTAATAAACCGTATCGAAAAAGATAATTTGGCTCCTACATGCTGACGAGTGGCGTACGTACATGTCCTAACCCGACACTCTCCAGCTGGTTCCACACGAGGGCAGGACAGAAGAAACCGAGGGAAGAGAAGAAAAGGTGGTGATTTTGGTGATTTCGCAAGGTGTAGAAAGTAGAAATAAAACAATGGTTGACTGACAGCGAAACACGTAGAAAAAGTAGTAGGTAGTTGCGAAAGAAGAAAGGTAGGTAGTAGAAAATGGAAAGAGAAAACCGGTTTGACGAAGGTTGTTGACGACGCTCTTTGTACCGACCAATAAACACGTTATTGGTGAGCCGGACGGAAGACGGGACGACCTGGGAACCACCCGAGCCACACTGAGGCAATCGGTGTAGAACGCAGCAAAACCGCACTGCAGGCAGTTAGGAAGGCGAAGGCAGCTCACTTCAGGAGGCGGCCGAAGCCTTGTCGTACCAAAAATAGTGGCTACACACGGTTATTTTACTGAGACAACCAGCCACAAGACACTAACAACCAACGTGAAGAAATCAGACAGGCTTAGGGCCCGCCAGACAGACGCAGAATGTTCTAGAAGCTAGTCAGTCAATATCGCTAACCAGTCACCGGCCTTCGTTCTTGCCGACGCTCCTCCTCTCTACTCTGATTGGTCGAACGAACCGCCCGAACGGCTGCCAAACTCCGCCCTATCACAAGACAGGGCATAGATCGGGTCTTGTCACGCACGCCTGCATTGCACGGAGATGGCGGGAACTTGAAACCAGGGGATCTGTACACGACCCCCTTCTCAGCCGGCGACGTCCGCGGCGCCGTTCTGATTAGTAGCTGGATTAGTAGGCTGGTTGTCCTTTTCCTCCTTCCTCTCACTCGTTGTCTTCCTCGTACTCTATTCCACCGGCACTCGCCCCTGGACCACTGCTGAGCGGGACGGTAGAGGACACGGACGTACCGGAGACAACTGATGACGATCTGGTCGTGGGCTCACGGAAAGTTTCGAGACCCGGTAACAGGAAGTGGGGCAGACTTGGCACCACCAGACCGGATCGTCGGCCAACCGGAGCCGTTACTGACAGCGTCTCCGCTCGACTGGCGGAGAGGTGAAACGGCTGACACACCAGTCCACTCTTGAGTTCACCGGAAGTCCGCCAACGTTCTTCCCTGTCGGGGGTGAATTTCGGGTCCCAGACAGATAGGGTCCCCGCGGCGATAGCGGCGTTGATCCGAGTATGTACTCCTGCGGGCGAGGTCAGCTGCGACAGATTCGGCAGCACCTGCCCGGTGCCCTGCAGCCACGTCCGATCGGCGCCCGAACAATAGAGCGCTGCCGTGGTAGACTCGATGGGAAGTTTGACAAGCTGTAGGGTAGACCACGGCGGATCCTTGCGGTCCTCCGGATAACACCCCAACGTAGGGATGTACCGTTGCATCCGCACACTGCTGTGAGGTTTTTCGTCGTACTTGGGCACCTTCGCGGATGATTGATGTTGAATCAAGTTGCGGCCCTGGGAGTTGTATCCACCTCGGCTGTTGTGGTTTTCTGGGCCCAAGTAGGGCAACTCGAAGACGATGAAACTTTCAACCCTGGTCACTTCTCGGAGTAGCTGGCCCTCGTCATCATTGATGGGTTCCGGGACCGTGTTAGTAACGTAGGGGAGTAAGTTGGCATCCAACGACTCCTCTACCCTTCGAATTTGATGTTCGGCTCTCAGTTGCATCACCCGATGGAACGTCCGTAGTTGAAACAGGTACTGGCCGAAGTAGTTAGCGAACATAGTCACGCCAGCGGTGGTGAGCAATTTGGGCGGCGGCAACAGAGTGGCGTGTTTGACGGTGAAAGCGGTGAGAATGACGTCGCCCAAGATCGGGTGATCTAAGAGCGTTCGCACGATTCGCGGTCCCAGACCGATCAAGTAGGCCCGAGCGAGCCCCGCAGGATGTATGTACGGGTTGCTCACTACTAGTTGGGCCATGGCGAGTTGAAATTTCTCGTAGCGCATCCAGACCGCATCCCTCCCACCTGGTTTGGTGGGCAGGTTCCACGCTACTGGCATCAAGCTGATGGGTTGTCGGCCATTGGCGTAGAAAACTTCGGGCAACACTGGCAGCAGCAGCCCGAGCGACGGCATCAGCTCAGAATGATACGGCAGAAGCGTACCGACTAGCTGACCCACCAACAGACCGATCAGAGCCGGAGTGGCGTGTTCGGTCCTCAAATAAGCCTCGTAGGTGAGGTTGGCACTCGCTGCGGTTTTGAACACGTCCGAATGAGCATAGTCAGGGATAGTTTGTGCCTCCATGACTCGCCCGATGAAGGTTTCCCACAGGAGGGTGCTCCAGCTGGTCTCTCTGTCGGAGATACGAAACTGGTCCGGCGAGACGTTGGAGTTCTTCATCCGCCCGGTCAAGATCCGCTGTCTGAACAACGGAAGCTCTTGCGTCATGACCCCGTACCACTGGGCGTTGACCATCGGAAGACTGGGGGTATACGGAGGCAGTGCCGACCCGTACGGCTCATCACCTGGACTGTGATGTAGCGGAGGTCGAGGATGAGATGTCTGATCGAAGCCTATCTTCAACCGCTTGATCTCCGGTCGATTGAACGGTAACGGCAGACCATCGTACAGCTGGAGCAGCAGACGCATGGGTTGAGGCACCAGGTAGGGAGCCTCATGGGCGGTGTCTGGCAGCAAGATACTGAGCGGAGTTGTGCTCTGACCAGCAACAACTTCGCAAACTTGGTGGAGTTTCGGGTCGACCGGCAGGTCCCGCAGATCGGCCCATCGTACCCACACCCTCTTACGCTCCGACATGCGTAGGTATGGTCGAATATGCAGCGTCGGCCGGTAAGGCTGGTTAGGTCGAGGCAACCGAGTGAATAGCGTACTTTGTTCCACCAACGGTTGCGGCGTCGGTATTAGTTCGGCGCCAGTTGTTGATAAGGCATCGCCCACTTGTTCGGTCAGGGCCGATTCGGAGTAGTCCAAGACATCATCGATGGTGGGGTTCTGCAGACGGGCTGCCTCGGCGTCTAGTTCAGCGACCGGCTCCACCGTTCCCGATGAAAGAGCAGGTCCGCCAGGTCCTGCGCTGGTGGATGGCAGCTCAGGGGTCTCCTCGGTGCTCATCGGTACGTCCTCTTCTCCGTATAAATCGACGTCTCCGGCCTCGTCCTCCTCAATGAGGTCTTCCCACTCCATTTCGGTCCCTCGGGGTGGGGCCAAGGTCGATTTTTTTGGCCCTTCCTCGGCGACTACTTGCGACTCCGCGGTGAGTTGGGAGTCGGTATCCGTACCAGTTGGTACCACCTCAGCTTCAGTGGTGGGCATGGTTGGTGGAGGTCCGCCCGCACTCGAAGGAGCTCCTCCCACCTGTTCCTCGGCTTGAGCCTGGGCCGCCCGAACACGATCGACGCGACGCTGTCTCCGTTGGTAGTATAGTTTCTCACTCTCTTGTCGCAAATGGAGATCCGTTTCCCTTCTCACCTCCAAGGCACGGTCGGCTTTCACTAGCAGTCGCTTCCAATAGGCGGCGGTATTCCACAGCCATTTAGCCGAGCGGGTGTCCCGCGGCATGTCAGCCAGGTCGTACTGAAACGCCATCTCCTCGTCAGCCACAATGGGGGCGAATTCCCCCGGTTCGGCCGGCCGGCGCCAGCCCACGGTCAATTTTCGCCTTTGCCAGGCGATGAACCGTTCGTCTCGGGTCTTGGCCAACTCTACGCGTAGCAACTCCAGTTCTTGCTTATGGATTTGGAGTAACGCAGCCGGGTCATCGGGAGGAGGGTGTAGCTTATCAAGTTGATAGAGAAGTTCCCCGGCTCGATCGGCGTCCCTTCCTTCCTGGATGTAGCGCTCCAGCATAGGCCGGAAGAGCATGTAGTCATAAGCTGCGATGGGCCCGGCGAAGGCTTTGAGGAACGACATCTGCATGGCTCTGAGTTCTCCGTGTCCCATTTGTTCAGGGGTTGGCGGCGGCCAGTGCCCCCTCAAGGCTAGCAGTCTGGTCTCCTGAGCTAGCATCTCATAGATAGCTCCCGGTCTCTCCCTGACACTCTGTCGAACCTCTGCATGAGTAGCGGGCCGACCTGGTCGAATGATGGTCTCCGGAAGGAAGACTGGGGGCTCTTCCCCCGCCAAGGTGAACATCAGTGCACGGCGCATGGCGTCTAGCCAGATGATATCGCCCCCGGTTAGCTGGACATCGGTCGCTTCGTCTGGCACCCGGCCGCCCGGGTACAGTTGTGGAATCCTACTTCGTAGCTGTAGTTGTTCGGCGGTAAGTCCTCCTTCGTCGGCTCCGATCAAATAGCGGTGGTAACGAACCACCGCCGCCCGACGTGCTGTCGCTAAAGTCCGTTGATCCTCCACGATTGCCGCCATCATAGGTCGTCCTCGAAACTGGACGTACCCGAAGAACATGAATGTCCCCCGGTCGGATTGCGGCCCAGCTAGTCTAGCGATAGGTTCCAGCTGAGTTTCGTCCCATCGGTTCATGTACCGGGCGGCACCGTAGGCGTCAGGGTCGTGTCTCCAAACCTGGTAGGCTTGGCGTACATGGTTTCGGTAGCCAAAGGCAATTTGTCGAACCACGTACCCGTAGGCCTCTTCCTCGTTGTGAATGGCCTGGGCCGCGTGTCGCAGTTCCCCATCATAGGTTCTTCCCCGTCGATTCAGAGAAGCGTCCACCTGGGTCATACCGTCCTCCTCGTCTAGCGCTCGTCCAATGTCAGCGGCCCTCTCCACCTCGTTCTTCTTCGGTTGACCTCTCAAACGGAGGAACACCTCCTCGTTGGGTTTCGGCGCCATAGACCGGGCCACTTCGATGTCAGGCGACATGTAGGCGGCCCTGATCCCATCGAAGGCTCTCATGGCCAATTCCTTGTAGTCGTCGTGGTGAGGCGAGCAGTAAACGAGGTCCGGCGTGACGCAGGCCATGGCGGCGGCCCCGGCCATGATGTCTACCACGTCTTGTGCAGCATATTCCAGCTGAGCAGCGGGAATTGGGCTACCGTCAATGCCGGGCATAAAACCTGACAGCTGCATCACGTGTTTGAAACTAGTTGGATAACCAGTTCCAGAGTACAGGGCCGACAGGGCAGACGCCCCTACTTTCTCTCCACGCGTCAGGTGCGAGCCTTGTAGGCCCGCGAGCCAATCCTGCAGGTCGATGTAGCCGGTGGCAGTGGTGAGGTACTTCCAACGAGTGTTGTTATAGCAGGTGCACTCCTGCAGCAGAGTCTGGTCCAACGACCGGGCCACACCGATCTTGATGATGTCGGGGCTGCGCAACAGCTCGTGAAGAACCCGCGGCATACGTTGAAACGCGTGTAGCACGACCACGATCGGTGTACAGCCGGTGGTGGCGATCTGCATCAGCGACAAGGGTTGATTGGTGTAGAACGGGTCAACAGACTCGGCGAGACGGTAATACCGGGCCTGTCGTACACCATCGATGGCGGCTATCCACCGGGCCTTCTTCGATACAGCCCTGTCTGGACTGTTGGTGCTGAAGGACAGACCCCTCCGATAAGCTTTAGCATATCGTCGAGTGGTCAGCCGGGACAGTGCTTTACGCGCAGCACCCTCCTCTTTCTCCGCCTCCTCTTTCTGTTCGGTGGTGAGACCTTCGGTTTTCCTCCTCTTAATGGCTTTTTGCACTCGTTGTTTCCGTTGGTCACGCTCCTCATCTAACCGGGCATCAAATCGTTCGAAAGCTTCTTCGATGAGTTTAGAAGCCGCGGCGTGGTACCGCGGGTCATCAGCCAGCTCTCTGGCCGGCCGGCGGCGTTTCTTACCAGCGTCCAGCTTAGTGACCGCTAGGTAGAACTCCCCATCGATGAGGACTCCCAGAGGGACGTCTCCGAAGTTGACCCATCCCTCAAAATCGATCGTGACCAACATCAGTCCGTTGAACATGTACTGGGAGTGACGCAATAAGTCGCTCAACACCACCTCCAAGTCGGCCAGCTGATGTTCGCCCTTGACAACGAATGGAGGCGGGAAACGACCGGCTGGTACCGCCTCCAGTAGAGTTCGAATCATGGCGTGCTGCGGCGCAGTGTGGTAGGGTATGTTGGCCGCCAACGCCTCGGGATTGAAGGTGTTCACCTTGATGATCATTTTGGCGATACGCTGGTTAACGCCTCTGGTTCGAAGTTGGGCACGAATGCCCACGACGTCCGGCCGGGGTCGGCTAGCTACTTTCCTGTCCGCCTGCGAGTCGCACAGGTTCCACCAGACCCCCTTCTCGGTCTTAGTACACAGGTCGGCGGCTAAGTCGGCAGGTTGAGTGTTGAAAATAGGTGCCAACTGAATAGCCGTCTCCTGTGCATGACTAACCTCCATCGGATAGGACCTTCCAATGGACGGATGGTTCTTGTAGGCTCGATACTGCTCCTGGTAGATGGGCCCCATCACCGGCGGTGTGTTGTTGACTTCCTGGGGCAGCGGTGTTATCTCGGGGTTGGGGTTAGTCCCAGCCCGTAGAAGCTCTGCGTAGTCGTACTCGTCCAACTGGCATTGAGAGGTGTAGTCAGGCCAATTCGTCCTCTTCTCTCCTCGCTCTGGTCGTTGCGTTGAGTACTCCGCCCACTCTTTCTGGCCCCAGGTGGAGAAATCCAGAGGGGTCACCAGCGGTGCTAGTGTCCGTTCTGGGGGGCAGAACGGGTCGTCATCCTGACCGAGCAGCGGCTCTATGTTTTTAGCGGAAAGCTGGCTGTCCAGCGTCCGCTTTTCCTCGTTGATTATCGGCGCCGGTGGGAGGTTGACCCGCGCCGGTGTATCTCCGCTGGAGGCCCGAGGAGGGTGTGCCTCCAACATCATCCACTGTCTAGCCCATTCACGACAGTCCCGCCGTTGCACGATTACCTCCTCCTGTAGATGGAACCCCTTCAGAAAGGAGAGGTCGGTTTGTTGGAACAGCTCGTCAGCCACATACTCCTCCTGAGGACGACTAGACACCACTGATGGTGCCTCAAACGTCGCCGAATCCATCATCTGGGCATTCTGCTGCACTTCGACCGCCGCTGGGGCCGTAGTGGTGGTGATAGTGGCGGCCTCCTCCTGCCAACGTCGAATCTCCTCCTTCGTGAAGTACAGTTCTAACTCCTCGGCGGTTTCCGTTTGGCCATCAGGCCAAGGTTGGTAGGTTCGGTCAACCTCCGAGAGGGTAGCAGTTGGTGGGGCACTAATTTCCCGCATCGGTGCCGATTGCTGAGGCTTACTGATCGGCACTCTCGCTGTCTTCCAGGCGAACCCCGACTCTGGTTGTGGTCGAATGGGGGAGAGGTCCTGCACTCTTCTCGACCCTCCTCCGTAGCTCGACTCAGACCGATACCTCCCGCTGGAACGACTAGTAGACCTCACAGTCGACGTTTCCAGCGGCAGTTGATACGGCGACCCTCCTCCTGGTGGGTAGCACATACGTTTGTAGCCGCCGCTCGAGGCCTGACTCTCTGCGCGAACCACCACACGTCGGTCGTCTCCCCTCGATGTAGGTCGCTGGTCGCCTCTGTAGTCTCTGCCAGTGCCCTGCGAAGGTTCTTCGTACCGGGGCCGTTTCGGAGACCGGTCCCGGCTCTTGGACTTCACCCTCCGTCTCCGATCCTCACGCTGAGCTGAGGCCGGTCGGCTGGTGGCTCTAGGTTGTTGTTGATGATACCGGTCAGATGGTCCCGAAGAACGATACCGGTACGACTGCCGGTAATGAGTTGTGGTTTCGCGTCGGTGGCCATGTCCTGAGTGATGGCCAGACTGCCGCTGATCTCGAGAATATTGACGTCCGCGATACTCATCCCCGTAAGTTGGTGAGCCAACTCCCCCAGCGGCTGGTGACCGAGAAGGGTGCCTCACTGGAGACGGTCGTCGAGCTGGTCGTGATGAGGCGCGACGGGGCCGCGCCTCTGGAGTAAGAGAACGTTTCCGCGAGGTGGTCGGCTCATCGACAACCCCTCTGCCTCCCGTCGAACGATGCTTCCCAGGTGGTAGTTGTTGTTGTTGGTCCGCCATCTCCGCCCAACACCGGGCGGTCTTCGACTCTAGCCAGCACAACACAAACAATAATTTGTCGGTTGGGAGGCACGTGGTTTTGTAGTTGGCTGGACTGCAACAAGGAAACATTCTCGTCATAATTGTTGTAGTGTTGTAGTGTTGTAGCCGTGGTGACGCCAATAAAAGAAAGACACGCCAAGCAGTGCAAAGCAAAGCAACTAAACTAGTGCCAACACCACTAGGGGATGCAACATCACTCCCACACGATTGACTAGTTACCACTGGGCGCTGGGCGGGTCTAGCCGGTGGTCCTTCCCGGATGACATTTCGGCGCTCTATAATCAGGATAGGTAAAACAGGTAGCTGACATTCTGTCGCGCCAATAAAATCAGCTTTTCGAGGCGCTGGCGTCTCTAGGCGTCAAACAGAGCAGGGCGATGAGCGGCACTACGCCGTTCTGCCCAAACAGGAGAACCGGGCACTCGCGAGGCCAAACTGGATAGCTGGGCTGGTGCTGGAAGGACGGAGAGTGAAGATAAGACATCTATGCACACTATGTACAGGACGAGTAGTTGTTTCTAGCGCTAGGCCGATATCCTCAAACTAGGGCTAGGCTGCCCCAGTTTTCGGCCTCTGTTTTCCGTCGTTACATCTGCCGGCTTCCTCGGCAGACCCAACGGCGAGCGCACGTTGGCCGACCACCGTCTTCCTCGTTCGACTCCTTGGAGGTCGGACCCCTTCGACACCGGGCAATAGGGTGCAAGACGTCGTAAGTGCACCCGGCGAGGTATTCGGTCGCGACCTTCGGTGGGCGCGATGACAGCCTGATGCCCCCGAAGTTCTATTACCATGCAGGGGCGGTCACACCACCGAGACGAATGAGTTTCCTCGGCACCAAGGCCGCGGCACCTCACTTTGTCACCTGGTTTCACTGTGTTGTCAGTAACGATCCTGTCAGCGGCAACGTCCTGCCGGTCAGTAGTTTTCGATCCTCCTCCTGTGCAGGGTTTCGCTTCCGGTTCCGATTTCCCCAGCACCTGTGACAACCAAGTGGTCATCAGATGGGGGAATGCTGTAACCCCCGGTAGCCCCACTAATAGTGGGTAGGGGCACCTCATGTCCACCACGAACCGCATATTCATTCGACGCTTCTGATGAACGATGGAGGCGTCGACCACATGGCGGCTCTTCCTCCTTTTTCCGGTGTACCCCTGTAGAGTTAGCTCTTGTATGCGATGTAGCCGAGTCTTTACTCCTCGAGATTTGCCTTCGGCCAAAATGGCCCGAAGACCTTCCCGGCCGCACAAATTAGTAACAGCTCCGGTGTCAATTAAGGTCGGCACCTCCGCGGAGCCGATACCAACCGCTAGCAGGGGCAGCGGACTGGTGTCGACTCTTTTCCGGCCCGATCTTGCTTCCTGGCAAACTGGGTTGACCTCAATCACTCCGACGGCGGCCCTGGAACCGTACGTTGTTGATCTCGTTCCCTGGAGCGAGGTCGCCTGGCCGCCCACGATTCCTCCTTCTAGATCTTTCGGTTCGTATGTCGCATGGCCCTCAGAAAGCTTTACTGCTTTCTTATAGGCCAAGTCGTCCACCGCTTTGTTTTTGTCCGGTGGATTTTTCTTTACCCACTCAGTCCAGGCTTCTGTTGTCCACGTCTGGTGTTTTGGCAGCGATTTCACCCCTCCTCTAGTGTAACCTCCCGGTGGTTTCCGGCGATTACTCAGAAGAGGTGTAACACTCAAACCAGGGGTGTTGACTGCCCTTGGTGGCGGCCGCGCAGGTTGAGTGGAGCGAAAAGACGCCCCCTTCGTGGTAGGGTGGAGATCATTCTCCTCCCTAGTCGTCTCGAATCGTTGCATAGCTCTCGAGCATCGGCGAGGTTGTAGCAGCTCTGTTCGATGTTATGTTCTCGTCCTTCGAAGCGTAGGGGTCAGCCCTTGGAAAAACACCAACAGCTGCCACTCGGCGAGGTTTTCATCTGGGGCAGCATAGTGGAGCCGCAGCGACTGCCTCTCCACCTCCTTGCAGTAGTCATCAAGTGACAGGTCTCCTGAGAGAGGCGGAGAAGTTCCGCTTTTACCTCCAAGGTCCTCTCTCTCGGTAGGAAACGGTCCATTAGCAATTGTCGTACTTGGCAGTATTTGGACCGTTCATGTGGAGGCGTCGTGTCGATAGCGGCGCACATGATTTTAGGGAGGGCGCTTTTCGTCAACGCCACCCTGGCCTCATCCTCTACGACTTTGGCAAACGTGAAGTACTCCTCCAGGTCGGCCAAAAACTGCCGGATGTCCTCATCTGGGTTGTACTTAGGCAGTTTGATGGATCGTAGGTAGGACGGCTCTCCCCACTGATCGGCCGCTCGTAGTTCAACGTCGCGCAAAATGTCTGTAGCGCGACTGAGTAGATAGGCGGCTTGTTGCTGCCGCTTAATGATGTCATCCCGAGGTACCTGATGATCGTATTGCGGGGGTTTCAGCGGCGGCTCCACCACCGCATTTGCCCCGCATAAGACCGACCGATTCCTCCTCTTTGGGGTTTCTCTCCCCACTCCGGCTCCTCTTTTACCAATTGGCCTTGTTGCGCAGCCAGTGGGTCCACCTCCGAGACGGCGTGACACCGTGATGGGGGTTGGTAGCGCCCCATCCAGACATCGCAAAACCTCCTCCAACCTTCTGCCCCTCTGGTCAGGGACGTAGTTGTCAGTAGAGGCCTCATCAGCCTCATACGCGTTGACACGTAGTGATGGCGGCACTTTCGGCTGGCATACGGCGATCCCGGGCGTAGTAGTTGGCGGCCGGGTTTTCACAGCCGCGTCCTCGGGCGGCGGTGACGTCGACAGAATAGAGTCGATTGCGCTCCACTTAGGGTCAACCGTCTGTATGTGTTGTAAGCACCGACGGTGCCGCTCCAATTCTGCCCCGTTGTTCCACCAGCTGTTGTTCGCATCGTAGCTCGCTCCCCATCGCCCGGGGAAGCTCGATAGGCACCCGCAGCGATGGTGGAAGAACTGTCATGGGGCGACAGTGGTGAAGGGTGGTTTGTGCCAGTGGCTTCGGTGGTCTCCCTCCCCGCTTCTAGCAAGTGATGCTATAGCGGGAGTCGGCCGAGATAGTGCCGGGCTCACACTCGAAAGCGAGGTAGCCGGCTTCCCAGAGTTCTTCTCGGTCTCGGCTCCAAATGTCGCTCCTGGCCGGGTACAGATCGCCAGACTCGGAACGCGTCTCGCTGTACTCCGAACCTGAGAAACAGAATCACGCGTTGAAATATAAGGCGTTGGCTCTCCCTCCAGGCACTCACATAGGTACTCGGGGGAAGTGACGGTGAGGGTCCGGTCCACGAACGTAGTCCAAGACCCTGCTTGGCCGCGGCCGCAGGTGTGTCGTTTTCGCAGCCATCTCGTTCGCCGCCGATCTTACGAGCGCGGGGTCGGCCCAGTACGCTCTATGCTCAGCGTCCAACGCTTGTCGCCAGCGGTAGGGAGATGGTGCCGTTCGAAACCGGCGGCGTGGGGTCTCCCCATCTGTCCGTTTGCTCCTCGAGGAACCGCAATTCCATGTCCGGGTAGTAGTAACAACTGGAGGGGAGGAAATCCCACTTGACCGAAGTACACGGTGATGTTCGTCCAGTAGCCGCCTCGTTCGGGTGAGAGCCGGATAGCCGAGCGAAGCCGGCCGGTCCGAAGCAAACCTGCGGCTGGTATGACTCCTCAGAGGAAGTAGACCCCCTCCGGTCAACCAGGTTCAGCCGTCTCCATGCGCCGCGTTGCGGAAGAGCTGCAATTCCTTCACCGTCTTCCCATGGCTCAGGCGATTCGTAGTCTGACCACTCCGAGGCTCCGGCAGTGGCCGGCACCCCTGTGGCTTGTCCCTCTTCTCGCGACGTTGCTGGCGATGTGGCGGGCACGTTGCGCTGCGACCCGCGGTAGTCGAAACTCCGGTCGACAGGCACGCCTTGTTGAGGTACGGCCTGAGGCTGTTGGGCGGACTGTGCCAGGAAGGTGTACAGCTGACGGTTGCATTCGGCAATCTGCTGACGCACTTCCTCGGTCTGACCGGCATAGTTGGCGGTCATGGCACCCAGCGTCTGGTACGGTTCAGCTTAGTAGCAGCTCCATTTACGGCCTCCAACCGTTCGTACTCAGCGTAGGAGCCGCCGGACCTGGTGCGGTAGGTTGTTGTCTGGTGGCAGATGGCGGCATCGACACAAGGCTGGCCCTCCTCGTCCAGTCACCTTCCGGCGGTGCCCCTTTCCGCACCTCCGGTCGCTCTCAACTCAGCCTCATCATCGGAGCTGGTGCAGTCTGAAGAATACAGCGTGAGAGGCCGTCCACGCTGCAGCGGCGGCACCGATGTACGCACGTACTTACTCCGGTCGACTTGACCTTCCTAACACGCGATGAACCACGAACCGGGGTTAGAAACAGCGTTTGATGCCACCGGTAACTCGCTTCCCCCCTCTCGGCGCGAATGTTGACTAGTGGTTGAACCGGCGGTCATCACAGAATGTACGTCGAGTCAAACGCGTACCGGCTGGAGTAGCAAAAACCGGTCCGGTGTACCCCAGTCCAGGCGGCCCCTGCAGACCTCAGGACTGGAGGGCAGAGTGTCCGCTGGCGGTGACAGTTCCGCCGCGTTGATAGCAACGGTAGGTGGCGACGTCGGTCCGTACAAGTCTGACAGTGATGTCGGAGACGATACCGACGTAGACCTCCTCTGATAGCCCACCGGTGGCGAAACCGGCGGGGCCGGAGACGGAGACGGCTGGGGCACGGAGAAATCCTTCCTCCTCGGTCCAATAGTCAGAGACGGGCCCGAAGCACGCCTCGTACGTACCATCTTCGTTGATAAGACCGACTGGAGGTAGCAACGGATCTGGAAAACGCACATCATGCCGTCGCTCACGAAGTGTCGGTCGCATCATGCGGGAGTTTATGTCTCCCCCGCTCGTTGGTTTAGCAGTCTGACGGGGAACGTCGTCCACACAGGTGGACCCCGACTGCTGCGTAGACGGCATCTGATTGGCGGCCGAGTAGAAAAAGTTGCCCACCGTAGTGGGCTCTGGCCGCTGGTCGAATGTAGCAGTAGTAGCTGACCTCCGACTGGCAGTAGAAGCTGGCACCGTGGCAGTTGGTTGGGGAGCGTCATCTACGGATGTAGACCCCAACAGCTGGTGCTGTTGAGTCGAATTTCCGGCAGTTCGTTGCCGGGGAACGTCATCTATGAATGTAGACCCCAGCGGTGAATACGGTGGAGTCACGTTGTCGGCGGTACGTCGGGGAACGTCATCTACAGAAGTAGACCCCAACGGTGAATACGGTGGAGTCACGTTGCTGGCGGTACGTCGGGGAACGTCCTCTACAGAAGTAGACCCCAACGACAGGCATTGTGGGGTTGCACAGCCGGCGACTCGTTGTCGGGGAACATCTACGTATGTAGACCCCGATCGGCGATGCTGCGTGGTTGTAGGGCCGGCGGTTTGTTGTCGGGGAACGTCATCTACGGATGTAGACCCCGAACTACGACCATCATCAATGCCGGGGTATAGCGAAACTGGTACCTCGGCGATTTGGTCGAAATGCCGGAGACGGATGTCTCCGGGGGCGGTCGGTCGTACCCTGCGCCGTCCCGGTCGGGGGACGGTAGAAGTTGACGGCGGCACTGCTCCTCGCCCAAGTCCTGGTGGTTGTTGCGCTCTCACTCCTCTTCCCAACGGAAACCCTCGACCCACTTCTCTCGATCTTCGCGGAGGTGAGTCGTTGTCGCACTCCATACTTGAACAAAACAGCGATTTAACAAAAATCTCGGTGGCAGGCCTCCAAATCTGTCCTAACCCGACACTCTCCAGCTGGTTCCACACGAGGGCAGGACAGAAGAAACCGAGGGAAGAGAAGAAAAGGTGGTGATTTTGGTGATTTCGCAAGGTGTAGAAAGTAGAAATAAAACAATGGTTGACTGACAGCGAAACACGTAGAAAAAGTAGTAGGTAGTTGCGAAAGAAGAAAGGTAGGTAGTAGAAAATGGAAAGAGAAAACCGGTTTGACGAAGGTTGTTGACGACGCTCTTTGTACCGACCAATAAACACGTTATTGGTGAGCCGGACGGAAGACGGGACGACCTGGGAACCACCCGAGCCACACTGAGGCAATCGGTGTAGAACGCAGCAAAACCGCACTGCAGGCAGTTAGGAAGGCGAAGGCAGCTCACTTCAGGAGGCGGCCGAAGCCTTGTCGTACCAAAAATAGTGGCTACACACGGTTATTTTACTGAGACAACCAGCCACAAGACACTAACAACCAACGTGAAGAAATCAGACAGGCTTAGGGCCCGCCAGACAGACGCAGAATGTTCTAGAAGCTAGTCAGTCAATATCGCTAACCAGTCACCGGCCTTCGTTCTTGCCGACGCTCCTCCTCTCTACTCTGATTGGTCGAACGAACCGCCCGAACGGCTGCCAAACTCCGCCCTATCACAAGACAGGGCATAGATCGGGTCTTGTCACGCACGCCTGCATTGCACGGAGATGGCGGGAACTTGAAACCAGGGGATCTGTACATACAGCTTGCTTAGTCCGGCCGAACAATTACGTACTGGACTGAGGCTATGCTATAGGAGTCCCGGCAATAAACTCTGCTTATGTAGGTGGATTTAGCTGAGAAATCAATCCCGGTGCGTTTCGTTAGTTAACAAAGGGCGGCTCACTCGCGATTTTTAGGATATTGTGGCACTATAAATAAATACAAAGTATGAATAAAGTCTCATCCTAAATAATGTTAGCGGGATTGGTCAACTTCGCCTGTTTTAACAAGCCGCCCAAGCCGCCGGACCGCCCAACCCGCCAGGCCGCCCAACCCGCCCAACCCCCCAGGCCGCCCAAGCCACCCAACCCGCCAGGCCGCCCAAGACGCCCACCCCGCCAGGCCGCCCAAGACGCCCACCCCGCCAGGCCGCCCAAGCCGCCCAACCCGCCAGGCAGCCCAAGCCGCCTGGCCGCCCGCCCGCCGTCCACCCCCTTAAACTTTATTTTTACTATGGGGTAGGATATCTTACCGGGGCCG